>CATKHU010000055.1:0-44282 GCA_949752735.1 Lumbricus terrestris
GCCCGCTCACCGACGGACGGGTCGCTCACGCCGTCGACCGCGGCCTGGCCAGCGCCGACGAGCGCGTCGCGCTCACGGCCGCGGGGATGGTGCTGGATCGCCTGTTCGGCAGGCCCGTAGCGGTCTCGGAGACGCAGGCGCCAGGGACGCAGGCGTACGTGGAGCTACGCGCCACGCTAGCCTCGCTCCCGCCGGAGGACAGGCTCTCGTACCTACGCGAACAGCGCATGGCTGCTGACGTTGCGACACACCCACCCATCGATACCCCCGCGCTCATGCGTGGTGGTGAGGAGCTGCGTGAGGAGGGGGTGGAGGGGGGCGTGCACGCGCACGCGTGACGCGTGCGTGCGTGACGCAGGCGTGCGTGCGCGACGCCGCGGCCGGGCACCCCCGCGTGCGAGCGTGCGCGTCGGGGCCCCACTAGGAATCCCGTAAGAGCGACACACGCCGGCCTCGAGCTCGCTGTAGCACGATGCATCACATGTGTGTCATGATGTGAGCATGAAGACACATCCTGTGAGGATCGACGACGACATCTACGAAGCGCTGCGTGAACGCGCTGAAGCGGAGAGTCGCACCCTGACACGTCAGGTGAACTACCTCCTGCGCCTCGCGATCGTGGGCGACCTTCGGGTCGAGCCGGCGATCATCCCCTGGTCGGAGATCCCGCCCGAGACCCCGCGTCCTAGCGCGGCCGAAGCCGAGTGGGCGACGGGAGACCCCGTCGACGCGCCGGAGATCACCCCCGACGACGTCGAGCCGATCTTCGTCCCGATCCGGGACGAGGTCGAGCCCGACTTCAAGCAGGGGAAGAAGAAGTGAGCAAGCCGAAGCAGTCGCGCACGCAGGCAGCCGAGGCGTACCTGACCGCGGTCGATCGGCTCAAGGAGAAGGTGGCGAAGCTCGAGGCCGAGAACAAGAAGTTGCGCGAGCAGCTCGACACCGAAGTACGGTTGCGGCAGATGGACTTCGAGCACAAGCCATGAAGCGTGACGCCCGCATCGACGTTCGAGCCACTCAGGCCGAGAAGGACGCCTGGACTGCGCTCGCGAAGCCGTACACGCTGTCCGAGTACATCCGTCAGCTCCTGCTCCAGGAGCAGCGCCGTCGCGATCAGGGCGAGAGCTGGCGGATCGATTCGTGAGCCAGATCGCGTTCTGGATGTACCTCGCCTTCATCGTGATCTGCGTCGTCACGATCGCTCTGCACAGGTACGCGTGATCCCGATCATCTGGCGCGAGGACGGGCTCTACTGGGCCCGCTTCTCCGAGCATCCGAAGCGCTTCAAGGATCGCTCGCTTCCGCGCCTGCTTTCGCGTGTCGAGAAGTGGGTACTCCAGCTGGAAGAGGTCGAGCTCACCCTTGTCGAGGAGGTCGCATGAACTGGCTGTACATCCTGCTCGTCGTCCTCGTGATCGTCGCGATCATCTACCTGGTGAGGCGCGTATGAGCGCGGACGACGTCGTGATCGCATTCGCGGAGCTCGAGGAGGTCTCGGCCAAGGCCGCGAACTACGAGCGTCTGCAACGCCTGCTTCGCCGCTACGTCGCGGAGCACGCCGGCCGCTACGCGCCTCCGGGCTGCAACTGCGCCTGGTGCACCGAGGCACGAGACTTCCTGGACACGTAGTCCGGGGTTACCTGAGGGGGAGAAGGAGCCACATGAAGGCATACGTCGTGCTGCTCGTCGTCGCGCTCTGCGCGATCGCGGTAGCAACCACCGCGTCGGGTTCGCCATCGGCACCCGCCGCGCAGTCCGATACGGGACGCCGGCTCGCCGGGCCGGTGTGCATCGGCAAGGCGAAGCTGCCGAACCTCGACGGATCGTCTCGAGCGGGGTTGCGGCAGGGTAGGGTCACCCAGAGATGGGCAATCCTTCGCGCCGGAGTCGTTCGCTCGGTCGCGAAGAACCGCAAGTGCTTCCCCTGGGAGAACCGTCGCCTCGGCGTCGGCCTTCCGCAGATCGCTGGGCCGCGTGGGCCAGCAGGAGCGGCTGGTGAGCGCGGACCCGCTGGAGCAGTCGGGCCCCAGGGACCGGCTGGAACGGGAGCAGGCGCTCAGGGTCCTGCAGGCCCTGCGGGCGCTCAGGGAGCAACCGGCCCCGCCGGCCCGGCGGGCCCCGCAGGCCCCGCTGGCGCCGTGGGTGCAGCAGGCCCTCAGGGACTCATCGGCCCACAGGGGCTGATCGGGCCTCCCGGCCCTGGTGGCGGTCTCGGTGACCACACCGCCATCCTCTGCGTCTCGGTCGGAGGCAACCTGAAGTACGGTGGCCCCGATGGCGACGACTGCGACCCCGGGCACACGAAGCTCGAAGTCGTGATCGTGGGTGTCGCCCCGCCGACCCCGTAAGCCGTACCGCAAGCATCCACCAGAGGTCAGCTGCGTCACGCTGCTGCTCTGGCTGCTCGTCGTCTGGGCGCTCGCGATCTGGGCGGGCTGGACGATCGTCCTACGCATCACCTAACCTGCAAGAGCCCACCTCCTCCCCCTGAGAGAGCGCGGGCTCACTTCCCCATAAGCCGGCCTCGTCTTACCCAGCGGGCCGGCTCCCCTTCCCTTGGAGGGCGCATGCCGTACAAGTCCGAGAAGCAGCGGAAGTACCTGCACGCCAAGCACCCCGGCATCGCTGCACGCTGGGATCGCGAGGCCAAGCGCAAGCAGTCGTCCAAGCGCAAGCGCTCGGTGAAGAAGAAGTGATCAACCGCATCCGCGTGTGGAAGGACGGCTCGAGACCGCCGCAGTCGGACTGGCGCGTGTCCGCGATCGACGAGAACGGACAGACCGTGCAGGTCGAGCAGGCCGACTTCCCGACCATCGCCGCCGCCAAGGCTCGAGCCGAGCAGCTGTGGCCCGGCGTCACCATCGACGCGCCTCTCGGCGGGAGCCGCAAGGATTGAGGTGTGGCTCGCCGTCGAGCTCTTCGGCAAGCCCCTCTGGCCCGATCTCTTCCTCGCCATGGCCGCGTTCCTCACCGCCGCGGCGGGGTTCCTGAGTGCGTGGGCGGCACTTCGGCGGACGCGGATGCAAACGCAGAAGTCCGCCGAAGAGGAGTGCCTTGAGCGCATCCGTGCCGCCTACGCCGAAACCGAAGCGATGGCCAAGGAGCTGCATCAGCTCAAGATGAAGCGATGAGACTCAAGCCCAACGTGCTGATGGCCACCGGGCTCGTGTGCTGTGGCGTCGCCGGCGGTCTCGCCGCGACCTTCGTCGCGGCCGGCACCGCGCAGGACGTCCGCACGGTCACGATCGACATCGTCCCCGGAGAGACAGGGCCAGCGGGGCCAGCAGGCCCCGAGGGCCCCGCCGGTCCGCCAGGCCCGCAGGGTGAGCAGGGTCTGCCCGGAGCAGACAGTACGGTTCCGGGCCCGCAGGGTCCGCCGGGCCCCGCCGGACCACCGGGCGAGGGTGGCGGCGGAGGTGGGCCCTGCGAGGGCGCTCCCACCGGGTGGGCCGCAGGCGTCCTCGTCCTGAACACGCCCGGCGGTCAGACACGCATCTGGACGTGTCTGGCGCCGTGACCACCCTCGAGCTCGATCGCGAAGCCGTCGAGCACCTCTACCGCTACGAGCTCGCACGCTCGCACCCGCGCTACTTCCTGGCGCAGCTGACTCCCGTGAACAGCAAGACCGGCGAGGTGTTCAAGTTCAACGTCCTCGACGAGCTCGAGGCTGCCGACGTCGGCGTCGAGTACCTGGGGGAGAAGTGGTCGTGGCAACGCGACTACGTCGACTTCATCTACTCGAACCACGAGACGTCGACGCTGAAGGCCCGGCAGCTAGGCGTGACCTGGCTGTGGGCCGGTCTCGTCGTCTGGGATCTCGTCATGTTCCCCGGCACCGATGACCTGATCTACTCGATCAAGGAAGACGAGGCAGTCGAGGTGGTCAACCGCGTTTGGGACATGTACGCGTCGCTGCCGGACTACTTCAAGGAAGGGCTCTCTGTCCTGAAGCCCTTTGGTGATTCGCGCCCAACGACGAGAATTGAGATCGAGCACCCGGACGGGCGGGTTTCTACGGTGACTGGGATGCCAGCCACGAAGAAGGCGGGTCACTCCCGCGTCGCTCGCCGGGTGCTCTTCGACGAGGCAGCGCATCAGGAGTACGCCCGCGAGATCTGGAAGGCGATCGTTCCCACCGTCGCTGACGGCGGCGGCTACGTCGGCGCCGTATCGACTGCGAACGGCATGTCCGACGGCCAGGGCGGCGGCAACTTCTTTCACGAGGTGTACACCGGGGCGGGCGGGATCGACTACCCGCAGGTGAAGACTCGCTTCCTGAAGTGGGACGCTCACCCGGACCGCGACTCGTACTGGTACGAGAACGTCCCCCTCGACAAGAACGCCAAGGCCGAGCAGTACCCCCGTGATGAGGACGAGGCCTTCCTCATGTCGGGACACCCGTTCTTCTCGATGGAGTCGATCCGCCATTACGGGACGCAGGGGAGAGTCGATCCGAAGTACCGCTGCGAGTTCATCGTCCCACCGAACAGCACCACCGCGAAGATGCGCCGCGGCGCCGAGGGCCTCCCGATCGAGGTCTACCGCGAGCCGAGGGAGAACCACAAGTACGCGATCGGCGCCGACTGCTCGACGGGAGGCGGTCTCGATTACTCGGTGGCTGCGGTCATCGATCTCGACGACGGAGCTCCCTGCGCCGAGATCCGGATGAAGGCCGACTACCGCGACTTCGTCCGCCAGCTGCACTACCTCGGCCGCTGGTACCACACCGCGGTCATCGCACCGGAGAAGGGAGGCGGCTATGGAGACGTTGTCGTGGCGTACCTTCGCGACGGGCACGAGGGTCGTCCTGCTTACCCTCGCGTCTACCGTCATCGTCGCTACGACGACCCGACGCGCCGCTACGCGGATCAGCTCGGTTTCCCGATGCACGAGAAGACGCGGGCGAAGGTCATCTCGGAGCTATCGGAGTGGTTCGACCGCAAGCTCTTCCCGTGGGTCACGCGCCGCTTCCTCGTCGAGGCGAGGACGTTCGTGCGTGCCGATACCCGTCCCTCGCCACGGGCCGCTGACGGATCCAACGACGACGCGATCATGGCCTGGGGGATCGCCCTGGAGATGTACTCCCAGTACGGCGAACACCGCAAGGACATCCGCAAGACGGCCCACCTGAAGCTCCGGAACCGTTTGACCGACCCACTCGATCCAAGGAGGAGAGCTCGTGTCGCAAATGCTCCCTGAAGACATGATGGCCCTGATGGGCGGTGGCGGAGCGCCGGCCGCAGCTCCCGCCATGGGCCCGCCGCCAGGCGGCGGAATGCCGCCGGACATGGCCGCGATGATGGGCGGTGGGGCTCCGCCGATGGAGACTCCCTCCGGAGCTCCGCCCGAGGAGGACGCCCAGGGCGCACTGCACGGCGGCTCCGCCGCGACAGGCGATCCGAACGAGCTCGTCGCGCAGGCGATCGATCTCCTCACCCAGGCCGCGAAGGCGCAGCCCGAGGATCAGATCATCCAGACCTACCTCAAGTCGATCACGCAGCTGCAGGGCACGCTCGCCTCCGCGGAGAAGGCAGCCGAGTCAGGGGACGTGCGGCCGGCTCTGGCGGCTGAGACGTCGTACTGATGGCGCGGAAGCTCCCGAACCAGGAGAAGCTCGACAAGGCGCTCGAGTACATCGACGCGTGCAAGGCCCATCACAACAAGCTGATGGCCACGATCGACAAGCGGGCGGACTCCTACCACGCCGTCGTTGACGCGCAGAAGGAGAGCTGGTACTCGAAGCTGTACCCGCCGTACGTGATGCACATCGTCGAGACGACGCTGGCGTCCATGGTCGAGGACCGCCTGGTCGGGACGGTCAAGCCGCGGCTCACCCTCGAGGGCACCTTCGATCCTGCCGCGAAGGAACGGGCGCAGGCCGGCGCCAAGGCGCACGAGATCCTCCTCGCCTGGCAGAACAAGCACGCCAAGTTCACGAACGTGCAGCGGCCGTTCCTGCTGCAGAACGCCATCGCGGGAATCACCGTCGCGAAGACGTACTGGGTCGAGGAGCAGGAGCGCCGGCGTCGCATGGTGGCCGTCGACGAGCCCCTGCTCGACGAGTTCGATCAGCCGATCATCGACCCTGCCACCCAGCAGCCGCAGACGACTCCGCAGCTGAAGGAGGAGGCCGGCTACATCACCACCTACGACGGGCCGTGGACGGACGTCATCGACATCCACGACTTCTTCTGGGAGGAGTCAGCGCTCACGCTCCCCAAGAGCCGCTACGTCATCCACCGCATCCGCATCTCGAAGGACGAGCTCGAGCGCGGGTTCAAGGAGGGCGGGCCGTACGGGCCCGAGAACGGTGGCTGGACGTGGAAGCAGGTCGAGCAGAAGATCGGGGAGCAGAAGGAGTCGAAGGACGAGTTCTCCAACCGCTGGGGGAACAAGGACGTCGACCACAACAAGAACTTGCTGCAAATTTGGGAAGTCTGGGATCAGTTCACGAAGGAGGTCACGACGATCGTCGAGCGTGACGCGATCCTCGCCTACAAGGATCAGTTCCCCTTCTTCCATGAGCAGGTCCCGTTCACCGTGTGCACGACGCAGACCGACCTGTTCAAGTTCGTCGGCATCTCCCAGGTGGAGAAGGTGCAGGCGCTGCAGACGATGCTGTGGTCGCTCTCGAACCAGCGCATGGACAACCTGCGGCTCCTGAACAACGCGATCGTCCTCTTCAACCCGGCGCTCGAGGACGTCGACGCGCTCGAGTTCGCGCCGGGCGCGATGTGGCCAGTCGAGTCCCCTGATCTCGTGACCATGTGGACGCCCAACCCCATGCCTGCCGACGTGTCGTTGGGAACCGAGGCTCTGATCAAGGGCGATATGCAGAACCTCGCTTCGACCTTCCCCTTCTCGTCCGGCGCGGAGTCTCAGACCGTCGACCAGAAGACGGCGACCGGCGCCAGCATCGTCACGAGCCTGGCGCAGCGCTCGATCGACATGGCCAAGCAGCCGGTTTACGCGGCTTGGGACGACATCATCGAGCAGCGGATGATCCTGAACCAGCAGTTCGTCCGGGAGGCTGTAGCCGCCGCGGTCCCCGGCGAGGACGATCAGGACAAGGTCGCGATCATCACGCCGACCATGCTCGTGGGCGACTACGAGTGGGAGACGGAGATGATGCCGTCCGCGCTCATGAAGCAGGAGAAGCAGGCGCAGGGACAGGCGATGCTCCAGCTCATGCTGCAAGCTGCCCCTCTCATCCTGCCGTTGGCGCAAGCTGGCCAGGCCAAGATGATCAACTTCGACAAGGTGATCGAGTTCTACCTCGAGTCGATGGACATCGAGGATCCGGCGCAGTTCTTCAAGGAGGCTCCGCCGCCGCAGCAGGCGCAGGTCCCGTCCGAGGGTCAGGGCGGGCAGCCGGCGCAGAACGGTGGCCAGCCCCTGGGGATCACCGGCCCGGGCTCGATCGATCCGGCGGTCTCGCCGGGCGCCCAGATCTCGAACAGCCCGACGACGAACCTGCAGCGCTCGATGGCGCTAGGCCGAGGCGGTGGTCAGAACGTCGCCCAGTGACGACCTCTTCCCGCCGCTCGGATCACTCCCCGAGGACTACGACCAGCTCCAGACGATCATGGACAAGGCGTACGGTCCGTCGTCGCCGCATGCGCTGCTGCGCTTCGGGAAGCTCGAGCCCGAGATCCAGGAGATGCTGCTCGACATCGCGGACATGGGGCTCGCCTACGAGGAGACGAATGCCGACGAGGATCTGGCGCTCGCGACGCTCAAGCGCAGCGAACACTTCCAGGTCCTGAGGACTGTCGTCCTGCGCCAACGCGATGCTTGGATCCACAACTTCGCCCGCGGCATGGCGCTGTCACCGAATCTGGTCGACCAGAGAGAGGTCGACGAGAAACGCGGCTTCTTCAAGGGAGCCGTGTACTACGTCCAGCAGCTCCCGAAGATCTCGGAGCGTAGGCTGGAGAGGAAGAAGGAGGAGTAGGTGTCATCTCAGCTCGAACAGGAGCAGTTCATCGAAGGTCTCCGAGAGGATGGAATCCTCGACGAGATGAACCGTTCGTTGGGCCGCGCCGAGGCTCCCGTCGAAGAGACGGAAACGGTCGAAGAGCCTGAGGTAGTCGAAGAGCCCGAAGCCGAGGAGCCCGAGGCCGAAGAGCCGGAGGAGACCCCCGAGGCGGAGGAACCAGAGGCGCCGGCGCAGCCGGAAGCCGAGGTCGAGTACATGCTCGACGTCGACGACCCGGCGGTCTCGGCGTACCTCGAGAAGTACGGAGGCGACCTCACCGAGGCCCTCCGGGCGGCGGGCAATGCCCAGTCCCTGATCGGCCGACAAGGGAACGAGCTGGGCGAAGTTCGCCGCGAGCTGCAGGAGCTGCGGGATCAGGTGCAGACGCAGTACCAGCCTGCCCAGCAGCCCTACCAGACCTTTCTGCCCGATCCGGATGACGTGGAAGAGGAAGAGATGGCCGCGGCCTACTCCGCCCTCGCCCACGAAGCTCTGAACCGGGCGGACGCAGACACGCTGCAGCGGGCAGTCGAGGGCTGGAAAGACCTCGATCCGTTCGGAGCGTCCGTCTTCGTTGGTCAGCTCCAGGCCCGCGTCTACGAGGAGCAGATCCAACAGCTCCACCAGGCGCGGCAACCCGACGAGCTCCAGCAGGGAATGGAGCAGCTCAAGGAGAAGTACCCCGATCTCGCCTCCCGCGTGGAGGAGATCGGGCAGGAAGCGGAACGCTGGCCCACCCTCGGCTACGTTCTGCATGGCGGGGCTCCCGCGGAAAGGGTGCAGGCCCTCGAAACCCTGTACCTGCAGGTTGCGAACCGGACGTCATCCGAGACTTCGCAGCAGGCCCTTCGCAGAGTCGCCGTCAAGACCTCAGAGGAAGCGCGTCGTGCGAGGCAGCAAGCCCAGGTTGCCTCGAGCGGTCGCGGGTCGGTTGCAGATCCGGAGGTAGCCCCTCACAAGATCCCTCTTGGGAACACGGGCCGCACCGTTGATCTGAACCGTGTCGATGAGATCCTGCAATCGGATCGCATCTAGGGCCGGCCGTAAGGTCGACACCCCTCCGTTAGGTCACATCAACGGAGAGGAACGAAATGGCAATCGCCACAACTTCGGGCATTGTCGACACGGAAGACCGTCTCGCTGACGAGAAGCCTGTCGACATGGCCGACAGAATTGCGATGTTGGATGTCGATACTTCGCAATTTTTCACCATCCTGAACAAGCTGCCCTCCAAGGCAGCCACTCAGGTGAAGGTCAACTGGCTCGAGGACCAGTACTTCCCGCGTGCCAGCAAGAGCACCGGCACGCTCACCAACGTGGCGACGTCCGTTGCCGTCACGGCGGGCGAGGGTGCGTACTTCCGGCCGGGTGACGTCGTGCTCATCGCGGAGACAGGCGAGAAGTTCCGCGTCGTGTCGATCGCGGTCGACACGCTGACCGTCGTTCGTGGAGTCGGTGGAGTCGGCGGGACCGCGACGACCATCGCCACGGGTGACCTCGTCATCCTCGCCAACGCGTCCGCACAGGGCGCGGACACCGGAGTCCTCAAGGCGACCAAGCGTGTGCTGGGCTACAACTACACGCAGATCGTCCGAGACCCGATGGGCTTCACCGGAACGGACGCCGAGATCGAGCTCTACGGCGGCGACGATCCGGAGCGCGAGATCGCCAAGAAGGCGGTCGAGCACAAGGCGCACCTCGAGGGACTGTGTTGGGCGGGTGGCCGGCTTGCGCCGACCAACCTGGGAGCCGATACCGAGCCGACCAGCTTCATGGGCGGCATCACCGAGTTCCTGACGTCCAACGTGTTCACCGCGATGGGCGTGCCGACGCTGGAGACGCTGGACGTCAAGATCCAGCAGATCTACCAGCGGGGTTCGATGAACAAGGTCGCGTTCTGCGGACCGCTCGCAGCCCGGAAGATCAGCCACTTGCTGGCGAACAACTGGGTTCGTGCGACACCCGACGAGCGCGTCTACGGCGCGAAGGTGTCGTCGTGGATCAACGGCGCGTACGGCGAGTCGCTCCCGATCATCGTCAAGCGGGAGTGGGGGACCTATCAAAGTGCCGGCCGGCAGCTCGGCGGTGCGATGTTCATCCTCGACCTCGATTACGTTGCACGGAGGCCGATGCGGAACCGCGACACCAAGCTGCTCCCGAACCGGCAGCTCCCCGGACAGGACCGAGTGGTCTTCGACTACCTGACCGAGACGTCGCTGCAGCTTCAGAACGAGGCCGCACACGGCGTGATCTACGGATTCGCTCCGTAGGCCAACCCAGAGGGGGCCCTTCGGGGCCCCCTCTCTTACCAAGGAGTGGAAGTGGCGCAGTTCGTCTCAAGCAGTCAGAACTACAGACACGGCGTACGGGACGAGTCCCCGGAACACCTCGGACACGACGGCAGGATGGTCCCGGCAGTACGACCCCTGGAGGCAGAGTTCTCACGAGGCGCATTGACGCCTGAAGCGATCGTCGAGGCCAAGGCCAGGCTCACCTTCCATGGGCTCATGGAGTACGAGTCAGGCGAGGACCTCGATCCCACCTACCGGATGTCGGTCTTCGACTCCGAGGTCATTGCTCTTCAGAACGGGTGGACTGACGACGAGGAGGCCCTCGTCGTGAACGTCCTGCGAGCCTCCGACGAGAACGGCCGTGCGTACGTGGAGATCGTTCCGGCGCCGGCCACGATCCCGTGGGCCAACTACGACGAGATCGACGACCCGGAGAAGATCATCGAGATCGCGAATTCGATCGGTGCCGATCTGGGCGAGGTCATCCGCTACGAGCTCGAGAACCAGAAGCGTGAGCGCTGGCTGGACGAGCTCGGTCAGGCGGCGGCGCTGCAGGAGGAGACGGTCACCGTCAAGGCATGACCGTTCCCGGTACGTACACCAAGGCTCGAGCTATCGGTGATCTCCCCGTCATCTGGGAGGAGGACGTCGAGAACGTCCTCGTGCACTCCGACGGTCGCGTCACGCGGGCGATGCTCGGCATCGTCCCCGATGACAAGTTCCCGATGCTCCAGCAGGGCTACGCCTGCGCCCAGTGCTTCACGGTGGTGGACGTCGCCTTCCCCAAGAACTGCCCGACCTGCAACTTCCCGATGCGTGAACGCCAGACCGCGTACATCGCGAAGAGCTTCGTCGGGAACGTGAAGACGGGCCCGTCGACGACGCTCGAGGAAGAGCAGCTGATCATGCAGGAGATGCGTCAACGAGAAGCACAACGACTGGGGATCTGGACGCCCCCGAGGAGGTACCACACATGAAAGAGGCGCTGACCATCCATGGTCACGTCGAATTCGTCCTCAGGGGCGAGGACGGCGAGATCAAGGACCAGTGGGAAGTCGACAACACGGTCACGACGGCGGGCAAGGCCGGTCTCGCAGACCAGTCCCTCGCTGCGCCGTCGCTGAACAAGCCGACGCACATGGCTGTCGGCACGGGCTCGCCTGGCGCGAACGCGCTCGGCACCGAGATCGACCGCAATGCGCTCGCGACGAAGACGCGGTCGACCAACGTGCTCACGTTCACCTGCACCTGGGCAGCCGGCGACGCCACAGGTGCGCTGACGGAGGCCGGGCTCTTCGACGCCGCGTCCGTCGGGAATGCCTGGCTGACGTCGTCCTTCGCCGCCAAGAACAAGGGAGCCTCAGACACGCTGTCCGCCACCTGGACGCTGACGGTCGGGTAGTAGGAGGTGGCTGCCGCCACCGACAGCGGGCGCGTCGCCTCGCAGGACACGGCCACTGCGTCGACGCACTCGATCAGCGTCGACTCGGCTCCGGCGGCGGGCGCTCTTCTGATCGCGCTCGTTCGCTGGCCCGCGAACCCGGGGACGGTCACGTTCCCCGCTGGCTGGACGCTGCTCAGGTCAGACCAGACGGACGCATCGGACGATGTCCAGGAGGTCTGGTGGAAGTACGCCGACGGCAGCGAGGGCACGTCCATCAGCGTCGGGACGACCAACCTCGTCAAGATGGCGGCGATCTGCTGGCGGATCACGAACGGGAAGAACGAAGCCCCGGCGATCTCTGCCACCACCGTCTTCACGACGGCGGTGAATGCGGCCAACCCGGCCAGCGTCGCTCCGACAGGCGGGACGCAGGACACGCTCTACATCGCGATGATGGGGCTTGGCGGTGAGCTGAACCAGCCCACCGCGGGCCCCGCGGGCTACAGCAACTTCATCGCCCAGAACAGCGGCGTGGCCGGGGCGCTCGGCACGAACGCCTGTGTGGGTGGAGCGTCCAAGGCAGCGACCGCTTCGGCCTCGGACGACGCTGGAACCTTCACGCATCCGGCCGCGAACCTCGGCGGGGCGGCGTGGACGATCGCGATCCGCTACGCGGTCTACGTCCCGCCGCCAGCGACAGGTGCGACGGCGGGCTCTCCGGGATCGTTCACGCCAACGGGGTCGACGGCTCCGGCGAACCTCGCCGCCATGAGCGGCATCACGGCGTCGCCCTCGAGCGCCTGGACGACCGGCAAGTACGTCGTCCTGGGCGATGCCTCGGAAGCGAGCTGGGACGGGTCGGCCTGGGTGTCTGGGCGGGGAACGGCGCCGGCCCCAGCGTTCGTCTACACCGCGGAGCTCAAGGATGACTTCCGCGGCCAGCCTGGCCTCGTCGCCGCCTGGTGGCCGACCATCGTCGGCGCGTCGATCGTGTCTCCGGGCGCGAACGGGCGGGCGCTCATGCCCTGCACGCTCACGCCGGGATCGATGATCGAGTCGCCAGTGCTCTCGCTCGTCGAGTCGGAGGTCATCGTCTATCCGTTCCCGGTTCCTGTCAACGCGGCGGGGATCCGTACGCGGCGAACCGGCTTCAGGGTCTACCGGGCGGCAAACCCCGGCGACTACATCGAGTTCTACCACGAGGGCGATACGTCGAACGTGCCCACGAGCTACTTCAAGCTCATGAAGAACAACGTCCAGGTCCCGGCTGGATCGAACACGATCAGCTACTCCGCCGAGTACGACGCGGTCGTTCGGATCAACTTCGTGGCCGGCCGGATGGAGATCTCGACTGGCGCGGTGCCATCGCCGCCGCTGACCGGCCCGTACGGCTTCGGGCAGTGGATCAACCTCTCGGCCGCGGAGATCGGATGGGACGACTACGACGAGGTCGTCATCCGCATGTACGCGTATCACCCGTCTGGCCCCGTCGACGGGGACTCGACGTTCGATCAGCTGAATCTGCGCCCGACCGAGGTCGGTCCGGACGCACCGGCTGCCGGGCTCTCACCGATCAGCGCTAGCGACACGATCTCCCTCGTCGACGCGCTCGCCTTCGACCAGGCCCTCAACCCGGTGGACACGGTCGCGCTCGTCGACTCTGCCGTCACTCTGGCGCAGGGTCACGACCTCGTGCTGGTCGACACCGTGGGTCTCGCGGACCTCGACGACATCCAGATCGGGGTCGGAGGCATCGCTCACACGCTCGACCTCGAGGACACGGTCGCGTTCGCGGACTCCTTCGACACCGTCGGAGCGTTCGATCTCTCGCTCACCGACAGCGTTGCTCTCGTCGACGTGCTTACGCCGGCGGTCGGATACGACTTCACCCTGAACGCAGACGGCGTCGGTCTCGTCGACAACCTGACGCCGGCGCTCGGAATCGACCTGCAGCTTGCGGACTCGCTGCCGCTGGCCGATCTCCTCGACGCGCCGATCGTCATGCCGCTCGATCTTGCGGACGTCCTCCCGCTGGCGGACACCGCTCCGGTCTTCGACGTCGGGCTCGGTCTCGCGGACACGGTGCCGCTCAACGACCTCACCTCCTGGACACAGGACATGGTCCTGGCAGACACCGTCGTTCCCGTCGACGTGCTCGACCCAGGGCTGGTCTCGAGCTTCACCATGGCGGACGTGATCGGCTTCGGCGGGGTTTACCCGTCGGGCTCGATCTACCCGGCAGACGCTCTCTTCCCCGGGGAGGGCGACATCCTCACCCTCGTCATCTCCCTGGGGGCGCCTATCCCCCTCGACCTGGCCGACACGCTGACGCTCGTCGATGCTGCGCCGGTCTGGGTGGCGAGCTGGGTCCTCGATCTGCCGGAGACCGTCGCTCTCGTCGATTCGCTGGGGCTCGTGCAGGATGCGATCGTCGACCTCGTCGACACGGTGGCGCTCGTGGACAGCTTCGGCCTGACCGCCGCCTACGATCTGACAGCTGCGGATTCGGTCGCGCTCGTCGACCAGTTCGACGCTCCGCTGTCGCTCGTGCTCGACCTTGCAGACTCACTTGCGCTCGTCGACAGCGTGCCCCTGCTCGACACGGGGCTCGTCCTGGCGGACTCCGTCTCGTTGGTGGATGCCGTCGCGTACGACGAGACCGTCGTCTTCCCGCCCGACACGGTCGGGCTCCTCGATGCGGTCTCGATCGACCTCGGACTCCAGGACATCTCGCAGAACGACGTTGTCGCATTGGACGACACTCTCGTCTTCGCGCTCTCCTCGAGCTTCGTGATGACCGACGCCGTTCCGCTCGTCGACTCCTTCGACGCGGAGCTGAGTCTGGTCATGACGGACACGGTCGCTCTGGCCGATCTGCTCACCGTCGAGGTGGCCCAGCTCCTGGATCTCTCGGACGCGATCGTTCTCGCGGACATGCTGGCGACAGCCGACACGCTCGTCCTCGCGGATGCGGCTCCGCTCGTGGACGTGGGGACGTTCGGCTTCGCGTTGGCGCTCGATCCGATGGCGGACGTTGTCCCGCTGACGGACAGCCTGACGACGAGGATCGTCGTCAACTGGCTGATCCCGCTGCCGGCTGACGCGATCGCCTCGAGCGCTCCGACAGCCGACACGCTGACCCTCACCCCGGTGAGCGAGGACTCGATCGGGCTCGTCTCGATGGGCGAGGACGCACCGCTCGCTACCGGGATGCCCGAAGACGTTCTCGTAGGCACCGCAGTCGAGGAGGTAGAGCACTGATGCCGTACACGCCCACGACCTGGCAGGACGCTCCGGCGACCGTCACGCCGATCAACGCGGTGAACCTGAACAAGATGGAGCTCGGCATCGACCAGGCGCACGACGGCCTGCCTCCGTCCCCCTCCGGCCAGGACGGCAAGTGGCTGACCGTCGCCGGCGGCGCCATGGTCTGGCAGACCATCCCAGCTGGTGGTGGTGTGGTCTGGGAAGGCGCATGGGCCTCAGGCACGACGTACCAGGCCGGTGACATCGTCTCGTACGGCGGGCGCTACTGGCTTGCGGCGCAGCCGTCGACGAACCAAGCGCCGAGCTGATGCCGCTGCCCTGGGTCGACGCCGGGCCCTATCCGGGGCCAAGCGCGTACTGGACACCATCCGCGGAGCCGATCGACTTGGCTGGGTGGTGGCGCTGCGACGAGGCCGGGCAGAACGATCAGCTGTACGACAGCACGGGCTTCGGAGCGAACCTCAACCTGTACGGCTCGACCGTCGGCCGACGTCTCACCGGCCCGGCGGCGGGCATGTACTCGTGCGCCTTCGACCCGACGCAGGTCACTCGCTTCCAGGGAACGGCCACGTCCGTGATCTACAACGCCAGCACCTGGACGATGAGCGCCTGGGTCTACCTGACGTCGTACCCGACGACGCTCCGCGTGCCGGTTCTGCAGCTCGGATTTCGGCCTGGCCAGACGCGCTTCGGTCCCTGGCTCTGCCTCGGTGGCTACCCAGAGCGCAGCATCCCTGGCGGGACGACGCGGGCGTGGGTCGGGGTCATCGACGTCACGGGCGACGTGGTGTACTCGTCGTATGACAACGCCGACTTGCCGATCAACTCCTGGCAGTTCATCTGCGGCTCCTTCGACGGCTCCTCGCTCCGCTTCTACCGCAACGGGGCGCACATCCACGAGGGCTCTGGCATCGCTGCTACCGGCGGGTGCGACATCTACGTCGGCCGCAACGAGGACTTCAACCGCGCCTACATGCCCGGCTGGATCAGCGACCTGCGCTTCTACAACTGGAAGCTCTCCGGCGACGACATCGAGCGCCTCTACTACCGCACGCTCAAGCAGGCCGGCCGCGGTTACCCGCCGATCTGGACTCCCCTCGGAAAAGTGACGTAAGGAGACTCATGGATCTCACCACCTTCAGGCTCCGGATCCAGTCGACGACCGGGCTCGCTGCGGCGTCGGCCGGCCACTACGAGCAGTCCCTCGTCGACGGCTGGATCAACGAGGGGATCGTGCAGTTCCTGATCCGCACAAAGGCCGTGAAGGAGACGGCGACGCTCATGCTCACCATCGGCCAGGGCGACTACCAGATGGATCCGGCGATCCTGGCGCTCGAGGACCTGTACGTCGGGACGAGGATGCTGCAGGCCGTCGACTCCGGCGACATCCGTCGCTGGCGCCTGGGGCAGGGGTCTGGTGACAGCGAGGTCGGCAAGTACGCGTACGAGGGCCAGGTGCTCATGCTCCACCCGACGCCGTCGGCTGCCGGCCAGCTGCACATCGTCTACGTGCACCGTCCGACACCCCTGACGGCGGGCGGACACGACCCCGGAGTCGATCCCTACGGCCGTATCCCCACCGAGTACCACCCGACGATCGAGTCGTACGCGAAGTGGAAGGCGGCGGAGTACGCGAACGACGCTCCCTCGCAGAACGGCGCGGCATTCGCCCAGCAGTACGAGGCCGGCGTGAACATGACGAAGATCCTCGAGACGCGAAAGGCCGGCGTAAGCGTGCGACGTGCTACGCCCGGCTGGAGGAGCAAGCAGGGAGTCGGCATCGCGCCGGGGATCGACCAGGGCTGATGGCGCAGCCGCAGGTAGTCCAGCAGTCGTACAAGGGTGGGATGAAGCGCGATGGAGCTCGTGAGGCAATGGCCCAGGGCTCGCTCTGGAACCTCGTCGACTTCCTGCCGGAGACGCTCGGAGCCCTCTGCCGCAAGCGGGGCGGGTACGAGTACGCCTCCGTCGATCTCGCGACGATCAGCGCCCCGGCGGGCTACGTCACCTGCGGAGTCGTTGCTGAGTTCACGGCCGGGCAGTCGGTGCTCGTCATGGACACACAGGGGCGGATCTACGAGATCGAGTCACCGACGGCGACCGAGAACATCGGCCCGTCGACGGCGGGCGGCTGTCGCAACCCCGTGTACTGGAACGACATGGCGATCTGGCCGGAGTGGACAGGGGTAAACCCGCCGTGCAAGGTGGTCCGCGCCGGAGCGACGCACACGATCTCCACGCTCACGGGCGCACCGGCAGGGAAGTACGCGCTCGTCTACAAGGACGTGCTCTGGCTGGGAGGCGGCAACGCCTTCCCCAAGCGCATCTACTTCTCCGACGTCGGCAACGCCCAGGTCTGGGACACCGCCGGCGGATGGTGGGATGCCACGTACCCGATCACCGGTTTCGCCGCCCTTTCGAACGCGGTGCTGGTCTTCAGCCTGCAGAGGACCGCCCGCATGCGGGGCTCTGAAGCACCGCCGGGCGGCGACTTCTCCATGGACGATCCGATCTTCGAGATCGGCTGCACCGACAACCGTTCGATCCAGAACTACCGCGACAAGTGCATCTTCGCGAACGCGCAGGGGCTGTACATGTCAGACGGTGTCGCTGTCGAAGACCTCACTCGCGTGTGCGGGATGAAGGCGTGGTGGCGCGACGTCATGAAGGGCCGCGAGGGATTCGCCACCGGCCAGCAGTACACGCTGAACTGGACGATCTCCGGCGGAATCTACGACGACTTCTACTTCTACTCGATCATGAACGCCGGCACGCTCGTCGACGCGGGGATGATCGATCTCACCCGCTACGCCTGGACGCGGCTCAACAACATCGACGCCGCCTGCTTCCTCGATCGCCTGTACCCGCAGGAGCTGTTCTTCGGGCGTCGCGGTGCCGCACGGCTGGGGACGCTCTCGGACATCTTCAACCCGACCACGGCGAACGAGTCAGACGCCGACGGTGACGCTGTGCAGCCCTGGCTCGAGACGGCGTTCTTCGGCGCCGAGCCCGGGGTCAAGACCCTGCAGACGCTCTTCGTCACCTACGAGGTGGCCGCGTCGGCGGGGACTCCGAAGATAGAGGTCTGGTACTCGCTGACGCCTGAGGGGACAGGCTGGACGACGAAGCTCGTTCCCGACCTCCCTGCGGGCGCACACCAGCGCATGCATCTCGAGATCAACCAGCCAGGCTCAGGGATCTCGCTGGGGATCGCAGCGGTCGGCGCGGCGACTGACGTCCGGCTGCACGAGCTCGAGCTCGCAGCGCAGCCGCGGGAGAAGTCGCGGTGAGTCAGCTCGACCTCGAGGATCAGATCAAGGAAGTCGAGCGTCTCCTCTCCAAGCCCTCCGCGACACCGAACGAGTTCTCGACCTGGATCATCCACTGGCTCACGAACAACATCGACATCTCCACCTTCCAGCTCCGCGGTCTCGCGTCGACGTTCTTCAGGGCAGCCCCTCCGCTGGCGGCGTACGTGGCCACCACCACCCCGCCGCCGGGGCAGGATCTTGGCGGACCGATCCTGTCCGGGCTCAAGTCCGGGAAGTACCTCTGCTTCTGGGGAGCGAACTTCGTTTCGGGCGGAGCTGACTCGGTGGGGACGATGAGCATGGCCACGAGTAACCAGGGCCCATCCGACGAGCAGGCAGCCAAGGGCCGCAGTCAGCACGGCTCCAACGTCCTGCCGATCGTCCATGCTCGTGAGTTCACCTTGGACGTCACCGGCGACTCTGGATGGGTCTCGGCCAGGTACATGAAGATCGCAGGAGACACGGCTCGGTTCGGTAATCGCTGGCTCGTCGCCGTGCAGACGGCCAAGGGATGAGCGAGCAGCAGCTCACCCGCGAGTTCTCGCCTGAGGATCAGGCATTGCTGAAGCGCCTCCTCTCGAGGCCGCTCCTCTTGCCGCCGGAGTTCAAGAGCTGGCTGTACAAGTACGCCTCGCTCGACGCAATGCCTCACTTCCAGGAGCTGCTCGGCGTGCGCGAGCGCCGCTGGCGGGTGGCCGAGCCGTGCCCGAACCTGGACCACGTTCCCACCAACCAGTGGACTGACCTGCCCGGCGGGCCGCACCTGGACGAGCTCGAGAAGGGCACGTACATGTTCGCCTTCGGCTACTACACGCAGGACTCTGCGTCGCAGTCTCGGCACGCGAGGATCGAGTACAACAACGGCGCCGCCGGCACGAGCGCCTGGACGGACGTCATCGGTGAGGGCCAGGCGATCATGTTCGATCTCAGGACGTTGCCCGACGCCAAGAACACGGCCAAGGTGACCTACTACAACCCCGGTGGCGGGGCGGGCTACTCCAAGCGCTGGCTCTGCGGCGTGCAGGTGGGGACGTGAGCACCACCGACACCAGCAGGACCGAGCAGAGCTCGTCCGCCCAGGGCACCGACGAGCCGCTCACCGAGAAGGAGCAGGAGCAGCTCACCCAGCTCCTCACGCATCCGCTCGTCTTCCCGGAGGCCTTCAAGATCTGGATCTCCGAGCTGGTGCGATCGCAGGTGACGCCGGGGCTCCCGTTCGCGGACATCCTCAACGCGGACATGCTCAAGGGAGCGCTCTTCTCCTTCCCGAACGTGTCCCCCAGCTACCCCGCCTTCGGGGCGTACAAGCCGGCCGGCACGATGACGATCCCGGGGCCCTGCGACGCGATGATCTTCTTCATGGCGTCGTCCTACAACTGGGCGGGCGACTACGGGTTCGTGGGCCTCTCGGTGAACAACGGGGCCGTCGACGACGGGCAGAAGTTGAACTTCCGCGGCGAGGGGACTCGTCCGTTCGGAGGAAGAGCGCAGTACGTGACGCTGCCGGGTGAGACGAACACGGTCCGCATCATGGTGGCGAAGGAAGGGTCAGGAGACGTCGACTTCCAGAACGTCATGGCAGCCGTCTTCCGCATCTTCAAGTCCAGCTCCTAAGGAGGGACAGTGGCAACGCAGCCGTACGTCTGGAAGGGCGCATCCAAGATCAACTGGTTCCCCGGGCTCGCGGGCAAGCCCCAGGGCTACCTCGGTGACGCCATCAAGCAGATGATGGGCGGCAGCTCTGCCGCCACGCACCCGATCATGGGCAGCGATCAGCGGGACGCGATCCTCGGTCGCGGCGGGCAAGGCCAGGGCAATCAGGTGTACCGAGACCTGATCAACAGCATGCTCGCCGGGACACGAGCCGACCTCAAGGCCGAGTCGCTCGCGGACAAGGCCGGCCGCAACGCCGCGATCAAGCGGCTCCTCGTCTCGTACGGGAAGGGCCCGAACCTGGCCGGCTTCGGACAGGAGGCGCAGGGCGTCCTGGGCGAGGTGCTCGATCCGGAGACGCAGGCGCTCATCGACAAGAACACCGCCGAGGGCACGTCGATCTACGCCCGCTCCGAAGCAGCGAACACGCAGGCCATGAGGGGCATCCCGAAGAAGCTCGCCGGCCGCGGCGCTTTCCGCTCAGGCGAGACCGGCTACGCCATCGGGCAGCAGGAGCAGGCGCACAAGACCTCGACCTTCGACATGCTCAACGAGCTGGTGGGCAACGTCGAGGGCGCGGTCGGTGGCTACGCCGCGAACGAGCGGCAGCGCATCCGTCAGGAGAACCAGGCGGCGCAGGACGCAGCCTTCCGCCTGGCCGAGTTGAACGCTGGTACCGACCTGACCCCGGACCAGACGTACGACCCGAACGACCCAGCGCTGCGGGGCACCCCGACCCCGGGGCAGAACATGCTCTCCCAGGCAGCCTGGCTCAAGCTGCACCCGAACGGCAACTACCAGAACTACGTCAACGCGTTCCTGCGGCACAAGCGGGAAGCCGCGGTCACGGCTTCCGGTCAGCCGGGGATCCAGGCGCTCGGACCGTACGGCCCGTACGGCCCCGCGATCTACACGCAGGCCAACCGCCCGACCTATAGGCCGTAGCCATGGCGAACCCCATGTACTCACCGCACCTGCAGTACGCACCGACCTTCCGGTGGGGCGGCAGGGAGTGGGGTGAGGGCGATCTCGCTGCCTTCATCAAAAAAATTGGAGGGCCCAAGAAGTACAACAAGTGGGCCTCGAGGCACCGCATCGCGGCCAAGTCCTTCGACCCGACCGAGGGCCAGATCTACTCGCAGGTGCAGCCCGTGCTCACGGGCATCGAGGCCGAGCGCAAGAAGAAGCAGCAGTACTACGCGAACATGATGGAGAACCTGGCCGGGTTCACCTCCGCTCTCGGACCGATGATGGCCGGAGCTCCAGGTCAGATCGGCGCTGCCTACTCCGGCGCTGCGAACGCGGTGAACGCAGCCGGCGCCGGCTACGGAGCGATGCTCAACAACCAGTCGGCCGAGGCAGCCTCTGCCGCCAACGAAGTCCTCGCCGCAGCGGGCGCTCCAGAGGGGCAGATGCTGCAGGGCGGCGACGCCGGCGGCGCACTCGCCGGTCTCGCCGGCTGGATCCCGCAGGCGATGCTGAACACGCAGGGCGGCGCCTACTCCGCAGCCGCGGCGATGATGCCGCACACGGCCGGCGTCGAGTCGCAGGTCCTGCTCAAGGGGATCCTCGACAAGGCGATGGAGTCGGACACCGACTTCGGCACGGAGATCACGTCGATCCTGCAGAAGATCCCGGGGCTCCGCTCCGAGGCGAAGGCAGACCAGGTTGCGCTGGGGCTGAAGAAGAAGGAGTTCGCGCTCAAGAACCTCACCGCGCAGAGGGACTGGTACCTCGATCAGCAGAAGCTGGCCATGATCGCCCAGGACGACAAGCGTGCCGACCAGTACCTGAAGCTCGCGAAGATGCAGGAGCAGCGGATGATCTGGGAGTCGCAGGGTCGCGATGCGACCGGCGGCATTGCCCCGGGCTACCACCTCGACCCGTCTGGCGGAGTCATCAAGGACGGCTGGAAGATCGGGAAGAACGGTGTACCGATCAAGGTCGGCGGTGGATCGACCGGCTCGACGAGCTCGACGGTTCCGGGCACGCCGGCGTACAAGGCTGCGGCTCGCAAGGACGTCGGCAAGGCTCGAGACAACGTCGACGGCGACATCAAGGACATGATCCGCAAGCCAACGCTCGACGAGATCCGCTCCGGCAAGTACAAGCCGGGGGTCAAGATCTACCCCTCGTACAAGAAGGCCTTCGCCCAGCTGATGACGGCGTACTCGCACCTCGCCGTCAACCCGGAGACGAAGAAGCTCCTGCAGAAGATGGTCAAGGCAGCGCTCATCGCTGCCGGGATCAAGCCTGGATCTTCCGGTGGCGATCCGAATGCGATGGGTCCGCCGGCTCCCCCGGGGACGCCTGGCACGTAGATGCCCTGGGGAATCGACCTCAATCCGTTCGACGACGACGACGACGATCGCCCAAAGCCAGGCGACCGCGACTTCGTCGGGCCTGTCCAGACGAAGCCCAAGCCGAAGCCCAAGGCCAAGGTCAAGACGGTCAAGAAGCCGACGTACAAGCCCGACCTCGGCCCGGACATCGACTACGACTACCCCGAAGCGGGGAAGACGGCCACGGCCAAGGCGGCGTCCGGCGAGACCGCGGCGCAGAAACGAAAGCGGCAGGCGGCGGAGCGAGCTCGAGCTGCCATGGAGCGTCGTGCCGACCAGGGCCCGCCGCGGATCAGCCACGAGTACGACGTCCCGCTGTCGCCCAGCTACAAGCGCCGACGGAAGCGCGAGGCGATCATCGCCAAGGCGGTCAAGTCGATCAGCCCGGAGGAGCTCGATCGCTTCGGGTACAAGCCGCCGGCGACCCAGGCCGCGGAGAAGAACATCGACCCGGAGCTGCGGGCGAAGCAGGACAGGTCGGACCGCCTCTACCAGGCCTGGTGGGAGTCGCGCACGCGCTCGCAGCAGCTGGCTCTCCTGCAGAAGGCGGAGGACATCTCGCTCGCGAGGCGTGCCGGCGCTGCGAAGAAGGCGCTGGCGATCGACCCCTGGCTGGCTCCGCTCAGTACGGAGGAGAGGGACAAGCTCCGCAAGTACGTCGAGCTCGGCGGAGACCCGAAGAAGATCCAGGAGATGCTCCGCAAGCGGGCTGCCACCCGCCACCAGCCTGGCGCCAAGGCTCGCTACGACTTCATCAAGTCGATCGAGCCCTCGACCCGGGACATCATCCGCGAGATGCACCACGAGATGTCGCCGTGGGAGATGGCGTCAGAGATGGGTGGTCGTGCAGGAGACTGGGCTCGAGGACAGGTTGGCAGGATCGGCGTCGACGACGCCGTCTCCGTGCCTGGTCACATCCTGCGCGGCGTCGCGAACACGCCGGACAAGCTGTGGGAGCTGATCAACGAGGAGGGCCCCGGGACCAGGGCTGCGAAGTGGGCCTACGACAAGGGGGTCATCGGCCCCAAGCAGGTCACGCAGGCCGGGAAGCTCACCCGCTGGCTGGGCGAGGGCGCCTGGGATCTGGCCGAGGAAGCAGCGCTCGAGTCACGCCGTAACCGCCAGCGCTACGGGTTCAAGAAGGGGATGGCGGCGAACTTCCTCGACGGCACCGACTGGGTCGACCCTGCCATCGAGTGGGGTGCCGGCGCGAACATCCACAAGGCCCTGAAGGGCGAAGACTTTTCCGAGGCCGGCCTCATGCTCGAGGCTGGCCTTTTCTTCGTCCCGATCAAGGGCCTGCCTTCCGTCGGCTCGGTTGCGCTTCGAGCTCTGATGGGCCGCTCGCTCACGCGCTCGCTCATCGGGGACTCGTACCGGGCTTCGAAGGCTGCTCGCCTCCTGGCCAAGCTGGACAAGTCCGACCCGTTCGCTGCGGCGACGCTGCGGATCGCCCTCGACGAGGCGCCGAAGCGCACCAACCAGTTCGACCAGGTCGTGAGGACGATCGATCGCACCTGGCGCAAGGACAAGATGGGGAACGCGGTCGCGTCGTCGACGATCGCGAAGCTCATGGGCGACGCCGGCACGGCGCTGAAGCTGCCGAAGAACGTCACCGACTGGATCTACAACGACCCGCATGCGCGGCGCATGTTCCTGGCCGAGAACGGTCAGGACGCGGTCTGGCTGCTGCCGGCCCGCTCGAGGATCGGCAAGGGCATGGAGCAGCTCATGGATCTCGCTCGCCCCACGCTCTCGCGGGCGCCCATCCGCTCCGTCGATCCGGACACCGGTCTCGAGGTCGTGACGCGCCGGCGCGGCGACTGGTTCCCGATCCGGCCGAAGACCCCGGGCGAGAAGTACTCGCAGGGGCTCCGCCGTGAGCACGACTTCAACATGGACATGTACATGGCCGACGCGTCGCTGCTGCAGCAGGCGCTGGGCAAGGCGTTCTGGCACAAGCTGAAGGTCCCGGAGTACTACGCGATCCGCATGGTCGGCAAGGGGATCGACCCGACGCGTGCTGTCGCGGAGACGATGAAGTTCGCGGAGGAGGCTCGAGCGGCGGGCGACACCCTGGGCGTCCTGCTCAACGAGCGGCACGCTGCCAACTTCGCGGCGGCGGCGCACATGGTCGAGACCGCGCCGGACGGGACGATCCGTTTCACCGACGCTGCTCGCCCGCGGGTGCAGAAGGTGTACTCCGCCATGGAGCGTGCGTCCCAGGGACGCGAGCTGCTCCTGGACAAGATGCACCTGTTGAGCTCGCACGAGGCGCAGCTCCGCATCGCGCACGAGCAGCTCCTCTACCACGGCGCCCGCTACACCGACACCGCCAGATTCGTCCAGGAAGGGATCGAGTCGAGCGAAGCCCGGAACAAGCTGTTCGACATCGTTCGCAAGAACAGCACCGTCGAGGATGCGACTGCGCTCATCACCGTCCTCGATGCGGCAGCCACCAACAGCTACACGCGTGCGATCGCACGCACCAAGCTCATGATCGCCATGGCCGAGAAGAAGGCAGCGGCCGGCGATCCCGATGCAGCCGTTGCCGTCAAGCGCCTGAACGATCGGCTCGTGTCCGGCATCCGGCCGGACGTCTTCTGGGAGAAGATGCTCGAGGTCATCGACGAGCTCCCGCCAGGTGACCGGAGGATGTACGCCAGCCGTTGGGGCGACGACATCCTCTTCCAGATCACGGCAGAGCAGCCGCGGCCGATGCCCAAGGAGCTGATCGAGCCCGTAGAGGACGCGCTCGAGTCGGGCGGGATGATGGACACCGAGACGCGGGAGGTCATCGATCCGGAGTTCACGGCCGAGGAGGTGTACGCCATCGACGCGGCCGTCGAGGCGAAGCACCCCCTCGACTACCAGCTTGACGCATACGACAAGTCGACCTTCGTCCCCAAGCTCGAGAACCGCTACGCCGGCGGGCTCCGCCGCAAGTCGGTGGCCAAGGTCACGACGACCAAGGGCGGCGTGTCGACGACGAAGACCCTGGTCGGCCGCGAAGCGGCACTCGAGCATGCGCGACGTGCCAAGGGCGGCGACCTGTACAAGCCCGACGAGGGACACCCGACGTACCCGCCGCTCTTCCGCCGGGTGGGCGGGAAGCAGATCCAGATCACCGGCGTGATCACTCCGCAGCGCTGGGTCGACCGGGTCCTCGCCGCCTTCAACAACGACGCCGCTGAGATCGACAAGGCTGCCCGCTGGTACGAGACGTTCGACTCGACCATGCGGCACTTCTTCGGGGAGGACGCCGAGGCTGCCATGCGCGGTCTCGCCGCCTCGCAGGCGAATGCGTCTCCGAAGGACGGGCTCACCGCGACGCTCAAGGTCATCTACAAGATGCGGCGCGGGATCCACATCAACCACGACGAGATCTCGGCAGCTCGAGATCAGATCGTGCAGGCCGTCTCCGACCAGGAGGTCACGGTCGGCTTCGCCGCCAAGCTGCACGACTTCACCGACTCGCTCGAGGGCAAGGGCACCCGCACCTGGATGGACGACCTGCCTGAGACGGGCTGGCCGACTGCCAACGACGTGCACGCCCTGCGAGACCTCGGCTACGTCGACCCGAAGATCATCGGCCGGCTGCGAAACCCGCAGGAGATCGTCGGCGGGTACCGCCAGGGCGCCATGTACAGGCGTGGCTTCTCGGAGCGCGACATCCCCAAGCACGACTCCGGCGGGTCACCCGGTGACCACCAGTACTGGCGGATGAACGAGAAGTACCAGGAGATCACCGACCACTTGAACACGATGGACGACGGCCGCGGCTTCATGGGCCGCACCGACTGGAACCCCTCGCAGGTGCAGGCCCTCGGCTGGAGCTCGATCCAGCGCATCCACGGAGCGCACCCGGAGAACCTGCTCGACGCCGTCATGGGGAACACGCGCCTGATCGCCCTCGAGGTGACGCAGGGGCCCGCCGGCCTGGGCGACAACCTCTCGCCTGACGCCACCATGGCGGTGGCTCGCGAGATGGAGGAGTCGCTCATCGAGCTCGTGCACGCGACGCCCGACGTGCACTGGATCCCGGACCAGGAGGTCTCGTACGCGATCGGCGGCTGGGCCGAGGGGACGAACACCTCGATGATCTTCCGCGTCGCCGGCGCACCGGAGGCGATCCAGGATCTGACGAGCCGGCTGGCTCGAGCCTTCGACCAGGGCCTGGTCCAGGCTTCGAGGGAGACCTCGAGCGCCAACGCCAACCCGAAGTCAGCGTTCGTGTTCACGGCGCCGGAGTTCACAGACGACGCCCAGAAGCAGAAGTTCTTCGTCCGCTTCCACGAGCTGGCAGTCGAGCAGAAGTGGGCGAACGACGCCGACGGCTACGTCTCCTACGACGACGTCATGGGCGTGCCCTCGATCATGATCAGGACTGGCCGGCCTGCCGCCACCGGCCAGGACGTCGCGAAGTTCGCCACTCGCTACAAGGGAATTATCCGCAAGGCAGCCCGCGACACCGGGATCGACGTGACCCACGTCCACCGGAACGTCGCCCTACTGATCGGAGATCAAGTTGGCCCAGTCAGCCCCGCCACAGGGACAACCGCCAGTGCCCGAAGAGTTGCCGATCTGGAGGATCCACTTGAGCGTCGGATCCGTGCCACCCTCACAGATCGAATCCGGTTCTACGAAGCCAACCTCCCCAAGGAGCCAGGAGAAGACGACGCCGCAAGCAGCTAGCGCAGATCTCTCCCGACAAGGGAGGGCCCACCGTCTTACCTGGCCGACGTGCAGTCGTCCCGCGGCGGCTACATCCAGAAGCCGGCGGTGTTCCTGCGCTTCGGAGACCTGCCCACCGGCCCCTCGCTCAGTCACCTGCAGGGTGGGCACGAGGCTGGCGTCTCCGTGTACGCCGCCTGGTTCGACGAGCGCACGGGCAAGTACGTGCTGGCCAGCGGTGACGAGCAGCTCATCGCCACCATGGACGAGCTGGGGCACGCCCGGTCCAACGCGATCTACCAGGTCGAGGGCACGGAGATGTCCGAGGTGGGCGACGACGGCGAGCCGCTGCTGCAGGTGGGCACGACCAGGGTCATCTCCCACGTCCGCGCCAACGATGTCGTCACCGAGGAAGATCCCTGGCGCACGATCACCGGGGACGAGCTCGAGCCCGACGAGACCCCCGACTGGCATCCGAAGGTCGGCGCCGGATCTGGTGACGTCGACCTCGAGGGGAATCTCATCCCGCTCAAGGGCGGGAGGATGGACGACTCCCTCCCCGACTTCAACTACCAGCAGTTCGCGATGGAGGGCCCGCTTCCGGAGCACCTGCCGCTGGCGCCGGAGCCTGGCTCGAGCCCGCTCAAGCCGGGGTACGTGCGCCTCTACCACTACACCCGGCTCGACTCCGGCGAGCGGATCCGGAAGATCGCGCACCAGGGGATCCGCCTCGACGAGGCTCGAGGCGCCGGCTACGGAGAACCGAACATGGTGTGGGCGTCGACGGAGATGCCCGGCGATCGCGACTTCGTCGAGTTCGCAGTCCACGTCGAAGACCCCCGCTGGGACATCGGCAAGTGGCAGCCCGGCACGACGTACTCGTACGGCCCGCACATGGGCAAGCCGTTCACGGCGGAGACGTACGCCGAACACCTGATGGCCGCGAACCGCAGCGTCACGTTCCGCGCCGACATCACTCCCGACGACTTCCTCGCCGTGCACGAGGCGTGGATGTCGCACGCCCGCTACCTGGCCAAAGAGGTGGGTGACACCGCCGAGCTCGCGGAGCGCTTCGGCTGGATCGTGGGCGCCAAGGGCGGACTCGATGAGGACTACCAGCTGGCGTACCGCTACCTCGAGGAGACGCTCCCGACTCCGGAGGAGCGTGCGCTGCGCGAGGAGGTCCTCCGCACCGAGGGCTACCTCGACTCACTCCAGCCGGAGGAGTACAAGATCGTCCGGCTACCGGATGACCCTGCTCTGGGCGAGGCAGCGGCGCGTCGACGCGCAGCTCGAGGTGCACGTCGTGGCACCAAGGGCGTGCGCTCCGTCACCAAGCCGCACAAGCATCACATGATCGCGAAGGGCTCCGGCGAGGAGCGCTCCCTGTACGAGTCGCCCATCCTCTCTCAGCTCGACTCGATGGAGAACCACCCCCGCCACATCGAGTACGACGAGCTGGCGCTCGACGTCGGTGGCACGGAGAACCCGGAGCGTGTCCTCGGAGGCATGACCAACGACGAGCTTGGTGACTTCGCGGAGTGGTCGTCTCGCTACGGCGACGAGCTGCGAGATCAGGGCCAGCACCCTGACGTCTACAACGCGTACCACCGGATCGCGGACGAGGCGAACAAGCTGCGCGAGCCGCTCAACCAGCTGACCCCGGAGGAGGAAGCCGAAGCGCTGCGCTCTCTCGGAGAGCAGGGCTCGGTGCTGGCGCAGCGCATCCCCGGCTACGCCGATGCCGTCCAGGATCTCGAGAACATGATCCTCCCCGTCGAGTACCTGAAGAAGATCCTCCAGGCGCCGATGTCCGACTACGACAAGATGAAGGTCGCGATCCACATCAACGAGCTGTCCGGGAACGTGCTCCGGCAGAACGTCGATCGCATCTCCCAGAACAGCGTGCCCGGGCTCAACCAGATCCTGCCCAAGACGAAGATGGTGCTGAAGGGGATGTACGACCCGCGCAAGCACCGCCTCTTCATCGGCACCCGGGGCACGGCGCCGACGGCGCTGCACGAGATGGTGCACTACATGCACAAGGAGGACATCCTTCCCGAAGAGTTCCTCACCCAGATCGAGGACTTCCTGCAGATCCCCCGCGACTCGAAGGGCGTGGCGGAGTGGCGGGAGCAGCACGCAGAGGACCTCGCTCACATCTTCGAGGCCGTCGTCATCAACTGGGACGAGGCAGCGTCCGACATGCCCGACCTGCTCAAGTTCAACATGGCGAAGCTGCGCGAGGCCGTCCTCAAGGACTCGGATCCGCACACCGCCAGGTACATGGCCGGCGGCTCGAGGCCGCTGCCGGTCGAGCTCGTCGATGCCATCGAGGGACTGCTCGCCTACCAGAAGCTGACGGGCAAGGGCTGGCACGGCGCCACCGACTACGTCGGCCGCGGGAAGATGTACCTGCCGGAGGTGCCCGGCTTCCCGGTGCAGGTCCGCAACGGGCTCTTCCAGATGAAGGCGTACACCGCCAAGTTCTCCTCGTACCTGCGCCGCGGGTCGGTCTCGCACCTGCGCCAGATCGACAAGCGGCTCGAGAAGAAGTTCACCGGCAAGCTCATCCAGTCGGGACGCTGGTCGTACGACGTCGTGCAGGGGACGATGGAGACGCAGATGAAGGCGGCTCGGCTGAACGCCATGTTCGAGCTCCGCAAGCACGCGCTCGCCCTGGGCAAGGAGCGCCCGGAGCGTGCCGACGACATCGCTGTCGTGGTCGACCTCGAGGAGTGGAAGAAGGATCCGCGGTCTCGCACGGTCGCGATCTACGGAGCGCTCGTGGGTCAGCTCGACCAGAACAAGCCGATCCGCGAGCAGCAGCTGAAGGACATGGAGTGGAAGGTTGTCGAGCAGGGCAAGGACAACCTCTTCTGGGGCATGACCAAAGCGACCGAGGACGAGGCGGCGGAGACGGCCGCGGCGATCATGGACGAGCTGCAGGAGCCGATCGACAACGTCCTCTGGGTCAACCGCAAGCAGCTCATGGACTCCGACGTCTTCGCCGTGCCGGCTGGCGTCGGCGCCGGCAAGTGGCGCCACGCTGCGGAGTGGTCGGCGGACGCGATCAACGACTACCTGAAGCTGTCGCTGCTGCTGACGAACCCGGCGTACTACCCGATGAACATCATCGGCAACGGCGGCATGCTGCTCATGTCGCAGGGCGGTCTCGCTCCGCTGAACATGATGCGGGCGGCGAAGATCCACTACGACATCGGGGAGTTCGCCTTCCTGATCGACCACTTCGTCGGCGGCGGACTCATGCAGCCCGGGTACACCAGCGTCCTGCGCTCCGGGAAGCTGTCCCCACTGCTGCAGAACACCGCGAACATGATCGTCGACCGCATCCCGCGCCGGTCCGAGTTCATCTACCAGGCACGCAAGCTGGGGTACGAGGGCTCCGAGGAGATCCTCGAGCTGCTGGTCAACCCGGCGCATGCCGACGACCTGCGGATGGCAGCGGAGCGCACGAAGTCAGCGATGGTCGACTTCGACGATCTCTCGCAGTTCGAGAAGGACGTCATGAGCCGCTTCTTCTTCGTCTACCCCTGGCTCAAGGGCGCCACGGTGTGGACGGCACGCTTCCCCAAGGACCACCCGCTGCAGGCGATGGCGTACGCGTACCTCTTCTACTACCAGCAGGCCCGCCTGGGCGAGGAGCTCGGCGGCGAGAACTACCCCGACTACCTGTCGACCTTCATCCCCTTCGGGATGCTGCCGGGGGCGGTGCAGGAGGCCGAGGTTCCCGGCACCGACTACCAGCCCTTCCAGGGCACGGTCACCCGCAACGGGGAAGAGGTGCCTCGAGGCGTCAGCGGCCGGCAGCTCTTCACGTTCACGACTCCGTACGACCTGCTCCGCCTCGCGGAGGGCTGGGCTACCGGCGATCCGAACGCGCAGGCTCTGGCCGAGCAGCTGAACCCGATCTACGCGGAGATCGTCCAGCAGATCACCGGCTACGACTCCTTCAAGCACGAGGAAGTCCCCCGCGGACCATGGGCTGCCATCGTTCGCATGGCGCCGTGGAACGCGTCTGTGTTCTGGGCTGCCATCACACGAGCGAGGCGCGACGATGCCACTCGAGCTCGATCGCTGTACCCGACGACTGCCACCGAGGACTGGATGCGGATCTTCCTGGGCTCGACGACTCCGCTGCCGATCAACCCCGACGTGGCGCAGAAGACCGCGAACCGCGGCGCCCTGTCAGCGTCGCAGCGCACGGACGAGTGGGCGAAGGAGGGCGAGGCGATCCTGCAGACCACGATCCCGGCGGAGATTCGAACCCTCAAGAACGCTCGCAACGAATACACCGCGATCATGGCCCGCATCAAGCGGGAGCAGAACAAGACCTCCCTCGACGACAACGAGATCCTGGCGGCTCGAGCCGAGGCGTTCGGTGTCCTCTACCCAGACCAGAAGGCAGACGCTGCACGCTGGGCGGAGGAGTACATGAACATGCCGGCCGACTCCGTCGAGCAGGAAGACCTGGACGAGTGGGCCACGTACCTGGGCTGGGATGACCTGAACGAGTGGGAGGCCCTGATCCGGGAAGGGAAGGAGGCTGACCTTGCCGCGGTCCCGTAAGAACCGGTACGAGCAGATGGCTCGAGCAGCTGCTGCCAAGTACGGCGTGCCGGTCCGCCTCTTCCTGTCGCTCATCGACCACGAGTCGTCGTGGCAGCCGCGTGTCGTGTCCGGAGCCGGCGCAGTCGGGCTCACGCAGCTCATGCCAGGCACCGCTCGAGGCTTGGGCGTCGACCCCTGGAACCCGAAGCAGAACCTGGACGGCGGGGCTCGCTACATCTCCGGTCAGTTCAAGCGCTTCGGCAACTGGAAGGACGCGCTCCGCGCCTACAACGTGGGCCCGGGCGGTGCGAAGGATCCGAACGCCGGTCTCGAGTACGCCCAGAGCGTGCTCAACGGGCGCAACGCTGCCAAGTTCCTCGAGCAGGATCCGGCTGCGGCGTCTCCCTACCCCGGCATCAAGGCGCCGATGGGCAGCTTCTCCACGACGTCGGGCGCCAAGACGATGGCGGACATGTTCAAGCTGCTCTTCCCGGAGGACAAGGAGATGATCTCCTTCGCCCGGCAGATGGCACCGGGCCCGACGAAGCCCGTCGACCCGTACGAGGTGCGGATCGGACCGGGTACCTCGCTGCCGTCGACGTACAACGGGAAGGTGTACGTGCCGGCGTCGGCCTGGGGCGGCTCGCATGTCACCGACGGTCTCGACTGGAACAACGGGCGCAAGACGGCGGTCGACATCATGAAGGCAGCCGGCACGCCGGTCGGAGCTCCGGAGGCTGGACGCATCGTCAAGCACGGCTCGCCCAGGGAGGCCAGGCCCTGTACTTCCTCTCCGACTCAGGGCACCTGTACTGGATGGGCCACCTCGACAACCTCGCCGCGGTCGGCACTCGAGTGCAGCGTGGCCAGGCGATCGCCGTCGTTAGCTCGGACCACGCAGCTCCGCACCTTCACATCGACCGGTACTACGGTCAGAATCCCAGCCAGTACTTCTGATGGCCAAGCTCTCCCCGAAGCAGCGTCTCGCCACCGTCCGCCTCATCAAGAAGGAGGCGAAGCTGACCACCGGCTTCGACCCCAAGGGCGGGCACTGGAAGAAGGTGATGGCCGGGCTGAACAAGCTCGAGCGCGACGTCATCCCGCCACCGGTGCCGAAGGTTCCGCAGCTCGGACCGTGCATCAAGGGCGGGCGCTCCGTCCTGCTGGAGGATCCGACGCATGCGACGTCCGGCATCCCGCACTACATCGCCTTCGACACCGGCTTCGACAGGGCCGGACTCGAGGTCGTCGCGCCAGAGGCGCTGACGATCACCGACGACACGTCGTCAGCGCAGGGTGGCGACGCCTTCTACGCCGTCGGCGCGTCGGGGCTCAAGTACTGGTTCGGCCACATCGGACACGTCCCGAAGCAGGGGACGAAGTTCCGCAAGGGCGCAGTCATGACGAAGATCGCTGACCAGTCGGGCACCGACCACCTGCACCTGGCGATCGACGCCCGTCCCGTCATCGGCAGGGACCTGCTGTACGGGTCGAGCGGCACTGGCCCGGACTACACGCACGGCTCGCCCGACATCGGTAGACAACTGGCGAAGAAGTAGCTAGGCTCCTCCGCTCTGGGTCATCGAGCGGGGAGACCTGCTCGAAGAGATCAGACTTCGGAAGGCCCTTCGGGGCCTTCTGTCGTTTACCAGGGCTTGCAGCTCCAGGGACTCCAGTCCCTGCCGCTCTCGACGAAGTAGCGGTAGGCAGCTCGAGCCTGGATCCAGGCGTTCGTCGGGTGGTGTCCGTAGCGAGCTCGCTCGGACGAGCCCATCTGGAACAGGCCGTGGTACTGGTGCTTCCCGACACCGGCCCACACGTACCACTTGCTCTCGCACCAGCTGACGCGCAGCGCCTGTGGCCCGTACTTCGGACCGAACACCTTCATGATCACGGCCTTGGCACCGGCCTGCTGGGATTCGATCCGTCCTGCGTTGGCTGCCGGCGCGGCGAGCAAGAGCACGCACGCCGCGAGTAGAATCGCTCGCGCCATAGGGTCTGGCCTCCTGTGGAGTCGAGCGGCGGGGAAGTGCAAAGGGCATCGGACGTGCGTGTCGGGGGCCCAAGGCAACCCCGCCGCTCTCGTTTTGATGTGGCCGGAGCCTACTACAGCTCGCGGTGGTCGGCCCTCGTCTGCTCCCGGCGAGCTCGCTTCATGACCTGCCCAGCCACCACACGAAGTAGAGGTAGGCGACGAGACCGGCGAAGGCGAGCCCGGTGCCGATGAGCCAGCCGGTCACGTCTCTACCCTCGTCGTCAATGGAGGACGCTGATGCCTCGCGGCGTCCCGATCCACAGGCCCGATCGCCCTGGTCGCTGGATCCCATCGCCGCCACCGAAGACTCCGCAGTCGACGGACGAGCTCCACGACGCGCACGTCCGCGTGATGTGCGAGGCGTGGGATTCCCGTCACCCGAAGCACCCCCTTACGGCGGGCGAACGCTCAACGCTCTCAGCCGCAAAGTGGAAACGCCGTTTCCGGGACTGGATGCTGACACTCGCCGGCGAGTCGAAGAGTTCATCGGCTGCACGATCGAGCAGTCGTACTCGGAGTTCACGATGGAGCTGAAGAACGCGGTGCACCGGTTTCTCGACGAGCTCGAGCACGACGACCAGTCCAAGCCGGCGCGTCACCGCGGCGGAGCCTGGGCACGACGAGCCCGCTCGAGGCGCGTGGCTTAGGGCCACGGCAACCGGCCGAGGGTGAACGCGAACCCGTCCCAGTTCGCTCCGAGGTTGGCAGCGTCGTAGAAGGGGCTGATGATGTTCTCCGGCACGCCGCGCTTGAGCAGGTCGCGGAGCACGGCGTCGGACTCGACGCGGGCCATGTCCCCATGGAAGCACTGCGGGACCCAGCGCACCTTCGTCGCGAGCACGCGCTTCACGAACGCCGCGGACATCCAGCCGCCCTGCATCCCCTCCATCGACCAGCTCGTGCCGACGGTCGAGCGCAGCTTGCGCCAGTGCTCCAGCCCGGCGGCGATCTCGTCGGGGCGGTGCTGCTCCCAGTTGAACTGCATCTTGAGCCCGGGGACGTAGCAGCGCCGGTACTCCTCGTGCGCGAGCGTCGCGTTCTCGGTCGCGTTGCCGCCCCAGTTGTGCCCGTAGTAGAGGCCGACGGCGTAGCCACGGTTCTTGCAGTCGGTGATGATCTCCCGCGTCGTCAGCTCGTCGAAGCACGGGAAGAAGTAGCCGTTGATCCCGTGCTTGTTCCCGACGTCGTACGACGGGTCGTCCCCCTGCACTGTCCAGGTGTACTTCATGCCTCTTCCTCCTCCTCGACCTCGAGCGCCACGTACATGAGCTGGAAGCCTTCCGGCTTGACCACGAAGACGGATCCGTCCCCGACGTCACGGCACACGTAGTCACCGAACTTCGCGGTCTTCGTGCCGGCCAGGGTGTGGATGGCGAGGTCGTCGTTGGCCTGGCGGTCGACCGGCTGCGGTCGCAGCCAGTCCTCGATCACTTCGAAGGTTCCATCGAAGCCGTTCCAGAGCACGGCGTCGATCTCGATCGGCTTGCGAACGTATCTCATTCCTTCTCCTCCATCGGGGCCTTGGGCAAGAGCTGGTGGGCAGGGATGTTCGCGGTGCCGAAGATCGATAGCCAGATGGCATCGCCTCCGGCTCCGAGGTCGACCTTGTAGATGCGAGCCTCCGGCTTCTGGGCCCAGTTGCCCTTGTACGAAGCCAGCACGCGCAGCCCTCCGGACTCCGGAGTGCGCGGGTGGTGCCCCATCATGAGCGCAGAGCGGGCGATGCCGGGGATGCCGATCGACCCGCCGACGCGCATCATCGGGTCGCGACGCGTGCCCTTGGTCGGGTGACCGACGAGCACGACGGCGCAGTGCAGCTTCGACGCCATGAACGCGAGCGGCGCGAGAGCTCCGCGGATCGACTGGTTCTTGTAGCTGTCGACCGACGCGTCGAGGTGTGCGTCGATCGGATCGATGACGAGCAGTCCGATCTGCTCGTGCTCGACGTGCGCCTCGATGGCACCCATGTTCGTGGGGATGGTGAGGTGCGTCGACGCGGTGAACACCTTCTCCATGTCGGCGCCCGCCGCGACGAGCCGCGGGTGGATCACCGAGGCGACGGAGTCTTCCGACGTGATGAGGAAGACGGAGAGCCCCAGCTTGGTGATGTCGGCGGCGAGCCGGCACGTCCACGTCGACTTGTTGCAGCCCGGCACGCCGGCCAGGTGCGTGATCCCACCGAAGGGAACGAAGTCCTCGTAGCCCGGGACCCACTCGATCTTCTCGGACAAGACCATGTCGCCACGCACCAGCGACACGCCGCCTCGAGACGGAGGCATGGCGACGAAGTCGTCGAGCGTCCCGCCTCCCTCGAGGTGATCGTGCGCGTCCTTGCCGATGCGAGCCTGGACGATCTCCGTCCTGATCCCACGGAGTGAGTCGGCTACGGCCTGGGCGTGCGTGATCCCGACGTCGTCCTTGTCAGCGACGATGCGGACCTCGACTGCACCCTGCAGGAAGTTGACGTAATGGGATGACCACTTGCCCGCCCCACCGGCATTGCAAGTGGCCACCCCCCCGGCACGCTCGATCGCATGCACGTCCTTCTCCCCTTCAACGACCCAGATCCTACGACGGGTGGTGCGAATTGTCTTGAGGATCTGCGGCAGTCGGTACAGCGGCTTCTCTCGATCTCGGACACGCCGCCCCAGTCGTCGGAGCCCGGCAGCCGCTGCAAGAACTTCTTCGAGTTGCCGTCGACGTCCTTCATCCGGACGACTTCGAAGAGCGGTCGGCCGAGACCGTCGACGTACTCGTACACCTCCTCGGTCTCCCACTCCTGCTTGGGCGCAGCCGGCTTCGCGGGATGACCCGTCGAGACCCAGCCGTCCTCGAAGCGGAGATCCCGGAGCGCGATTCCGAGAGCGTCGGTCACCGCGATCGCGGTGCACCCGGCGTGGCAGTGCACGAGGATCTTGTCCTCGGCCTCGTCGATCTTCAGGCTCGCCTGCCTGTCCTGGTGGGCGGGGCAGCGTGCCATCCAGCCGGAGCCGTTGCGCTTCACGCCCTCGAGGCGGGACAGCAGCTCGTCAGTTCTCATCGCCGCGCCATTCGTCCTGCGGGTACGAGATCCGGAGCACGGGGTGTCCGATGATGTGGGCGAACAGCTCAAGGGTTGTGGCCAGCCCGCCGCTGTTACGACGCGGCCGTGGTTGTCGCGCAGGACGTACAGCGTGCAGCCGTCATCGTCCGCGCCATCCATTGCGGTGATGGTGTATGGCTCGAGCTTCTTCTCCTTCGGCATGGTGGGGCACTCCTCATAGCTCGTGAACCTCGATCAGGACGCCGGGATCTCCGTAGCGCTTCTCGGCATGCATCCGAACGATCAGCCGGTCGTCGAGGATCAGACCGGAGATCGTCAGCGCATCAGCTACGGCACGGCAGAGCTTGTCGACGTCGGGGGCTGACGAGTGCCAGCTCGGCGCCGAATCCTTGACCTGGCCGGCGTACTTGCCGGTGCGGTAGTGGTGCTGTGGACGCTTGAACCAGAAGACGAAGCGGACCTGGACAGGCCCGACGAACTGGTCCGGGTGTCCGTTCTTGTGCTTCGCGGCTTCGACGGCGATGGCCTGCCGCCATGGCGCCAAGTCCTTCGACGACTCAACCATGACCCCGTGCCCGACGTGCCGCTTCGACCCCTGCGCCTTCGGGTGCCCGGGGACGAAGAACTGGACCGACTCACTCGGCATCGTTCCGGACTGCCTCGAGCCCCTGGGCCACGAGGACCATCGCGACGTTGTACATCGGGACGTTCTTCTTCCAGCCCATCCGCTCGCACAGCATGTCGCGGCCGATCTGGATCATCTCGTACCAGAGCTCGACGCCGTTCTCTCGCTGATCCTGCGGCACCTTCATCGAGATCGTGGCCTTCGGCCTGGGCGTGAGATCCTTCGGCGCCTTCGGGAAGGGGATGCGCTGCCGGCACACCGGGCACGTACTCCCCGGCTCGGCAGCAGCGTGCTCTTCGGCGTGGTCGAGGGGGATGGACTCGATCGTCAGGACGTCGTCCCATGAGTGAACGAGCCAGCCCGTGGCGTACGCCTCCGCCACCTTGTCGTGAATCCAGGCATGGCATGCGAGGCAGCAGCGACGGAGGTTCTCGGGTCGGTTGTCGTTGCGGTCTCGGTTGCGGTGGTGCGTGTGGATCGCTGCGTCACGACGGCAGCGCTCGCACAGGAACGCAGGCTCGACCGCGATCGTTTCCTGCACGTTCACAGCAGCGTCCCCTGATCTCCGCCGGGGTCTACCCCGTGCCGGAGCTTCAGGATGCAGTCGGCATGCGCGAGATCTCCCGTGTCGTGCCGGCCGACCATCGAGTCAGCGCCCTTCGGCTTGACCCAGCCGGCTGATTCCTTCCAGGCGGTGCGGAGATCGTCATCGGTGATCGGCCTGGAGCAGAGCTTGCAGGTCACAGCTCCTCCACCTCCAACGGCCACGCGCTCGAGCGCTCCAGCATCTCGCGAGCATCGTCGATGCGCTCACCGCTACCGACCAGCACGAGCTTGCCTCCCAGCAACGCCTGCACGTAGATGTCCACGACCTGCAGCTTCAGCGGTTGCGGCGTGGTCTTCAGCAGCGGGGGAACGTGGACGCGAAAGCCACGCCGTCGCGCCGAGGTCAGGACTCGCTCCTCGGCGCCCTTGGCGTTCCCGGTGACGATCAGTTCCTTGCGATTCAGACCGGCGAGGTAGGTCTCGACGGCCTTGGGGCTGAACCGCTGCCCCCCGATGAAGCACGTCCGCGGTTCCTCCACGGGTCATGAGGCGTTGGGCTCGGGCTGTGACTCCTTCATCGAGGCGAGGTCGTCGAGCGCACGCTGGATCACGTCTGCGGTCTCTCCGAATGCACGCAGCTCGATGAAGCGGACGCCCTCGACCTCCCAGCGCCGGACGGTCAGCTCCTCGGCGGGCTGGATGTCGAGCGAGATCTCGTCGCGGATGCTCAGATCGTCGTGGCTCATGAAGCCTCCTTGATCGATGCGAGTTCGTCGTACAGGCCGCGGGCAAACCAGAACGACAGCCAGTCCGCCTTGCCCTCGACGAATTCGTACAGCCCATCGAAGGTCACGCGCAGGATGGCGGTGCGGTTCGGCTTCGGGTACCCGCTCTCTTCCATGGCGCCCTGGTAGCCGGCCACCTGGATGTGGTGGTCGGAGTAGACGCCCTTCGACGTCTTCAGGTCGACCAGGTACGAGTCGGCAGGGAACAGCTTGTGCTGCACGTTCCCGGCCTTCGTGATGTGCGAGGCGAGCCGCGTGTCCTGCTCGAGCTCGCCGTACAGGTCGAAGCGACCGGCGAAGGAGTGCCGTTGCGAGGCAACGACGACCTCCGACTTCAGCGGCTTGAATCCGGACTCCGCGATCCACTTGTTCACGCCGACGACGAAGCCCTGCTCCTCTTCGGGGAACGCTCCGGGATCCATGATCGTGCCGGTCATCGCCCACGACTCCATCGCACGGTGCACCGATGTGCCACGCGTGCCGGCCTTGTCGCGGCGTTGCCAGGTACGCAAGTTCTTCGACTTCATGATCTCCCGGATCCCCTCGACCGAAAACTTCTTGATCGACTCGAGATCGATCCAGCCCTTCTCGACCATCGTCTTCACACCGAGGACACCGGTTTCCTCACCCCAGTGACTGAGGCCTGGCTTGTCGAGCAGGTCGGTGATCGTGGTGCACGAGGGCACCTCGCGCCAGGTCTCGAGGTCGATCTTCAGAGCCTCCGCGTTCTCGACCTCGCCGTGGCGGATCCGGTACAGCCGCTTCGGATCGGACTGGTAGTACACCTCGATCCCTGACGGGAGGATCAGCTCGATGACGCCCCGCGGCTCCGTCGACACGGGCTCGGCGGGTGGCGCGATCGTGACGGTCTCGACGGGAGCGACCGCAGTCGCCCCCGCCAAGTAGCCACGCCCTGCGGCGAGCAGCTCGTCGATGCCGGACATCAGTTCGTGACCGGCTCGACGTCAGGCTCGGGCTCCGGATCCGGCTCGGCCTTCGCCGCCGTCTCCGAGGACTCGGCCCAGGTGTAGATCAGGTCTGCGACCTTCATCAGCTCGACGATGTTCACCGGCTTGGGCTCTTCGCCCTCCGGTGTCTTGCCGTCGAACATCTCCGGCGCGGTGCCCAGGAGATCGACTGCCGCCTTGAAGGCGAAGATCCGGTTCGCGATCGGCGGGTTCGGGCTGTACCGGCCTGTCGAGCTCGAGCTCGAGCCCTCGGCCGGCGCTTCCTTCATCTCCGACTCGTCGCGGATCCCGGTGATCATGTTGTCGACGAGCGTGCGCCCGTCCCACTGCCTCGACTTCACCGTGAAGTCGATGGCGACGGCCTGGCCCATGAGCCGCTCGCCCTTCGAGATGACGTCCGAATCGAACGACTTGTAGGCCTTGCCTTCGACGTCCTTGAACGTGCCCAGCGTGTACGGGCCGCGCTCGTTGGAGCCGGCCTTCTTCTCCACCGTCGTGAGGGTGGTGACTACTTCTGGCATGACGCTCCTTCCACTTCCCCTTGGTTTACCTGCATGACCACACTACGCCTCGAGACGGACGGTCCTCAAGACCCGTCCGTCCGAACTTCCCGCTCTTTGCGGACGATTTCTCGCCACGCATCCTTCGACTCCGGATGGAACAGCGTCGGCGCCAGCCGCTCGCGGATCTCGCCGCGGCGGTACGCCTCGATGTTGTCCCGTTCGCGGATCGCGGCCATCGGATCGGGCTTCTTCTTCCGGAACATCACTTCCCCTTTCGTCTCCGCTTGCTGTAGCGCTTCATCGCGGCGAGCATGGCGTCGCGATTTTCCTCGTGGTAGCGCCGGCTCTTCTCGTTCAGCTCCTCGCGGTGGGCGAGGTAGTACGCGTGAGCGACCGCCTTCCGCTTCTTGGCGTTCTTCTTCTGCCACCTCTTCAGCGTCAGGTCACGGCACGCACGGCACTGCCGCCCGCGTCCCTTCACCATCAGCACGTTGCGGCCGGTCATCGGGTGGCCGCGCTTGCGGCACTTCTCCTGCTTCGGATTCGGCAGCCCGTTCCTGTCGACGTAGTCGTTGTAGACGTCGCGGCCGATCCCGCTCATCATCGAACCCACGAGCGGGGCCCCCGGGAAGCGCTCGCGGTACTGGGCGCTCGTGAGCCCATGGATCTTGACGTGCGAGCTGAGTCTCCGCAGCACGTCGCCGCAGATCAGACACTCGACGCCCTCCTCGAGGTCGACGGGGACGCGTCGACGCAAGCGCCTGCAGCGCAGACAGCCTGCGTGCGATCCGTACTTCTCGCTCGTGTACAGGTACACGTTCAGGCCGACGACCTTGTGGCCGTGGCGACACGTTCGGCCATAGCCGGTTGGTCGTTGCATGTCTTCACTTCCCCTTGGTACGGTGCCCGCGGAGCCCACCGCATTGGTCACGGTGGGTCTCCGCAGGTCACGGTGTGCTTAGAGCTGCTGCAACGAGGCTACGAAAGCCTGGAGCTGCAGTTCCATGATGTTCTGCGACCTGGCGAACCGCGCCCTGGTCGCAGAGTTCCCCTGAGTCATCGCTCGCAGATCCTTGCCGGTTCTCCGCTGGTAACCGCGGAGCAGGTCACTGGCAAGGGCGTGAGCGACGTCAGAGGCTTCGGCCGGCGCATCTCCGGTGATGTACCGGGCACCACGCGTTCGGGTGCCGGCCTTCCGGTGGATGGTGTTCGACGGCCGCTTCGTTGCGGTCGACAACCGCTGGGCCCGGAAGTGATCCTGGATCCAGCCTGATGCGACCCACGTCGGGACGCCCGCGATACCTGCGACGTCGTAGACGGTCCAGTCGACGATCCCCTTCGCCTTGAGGGTGGAGAGGATCTGATCGAGAGGGTTCACGAAACGCCTCCCATCGTCTTCGCGAAGCCGACAGCTGCAACGAGGCGTTCGATCGCTTCCTCGACTGCATGCAGTGCCTCGGGCGTGAGCCCGTCGTTCGCGACTGCCTGGTTGATCTCCTCCGTCGCCTGATCGATCAAGGCGACCGTGCCAACCGCCGTGGCGAAGGAGTTGACGGTGCGGTTCAGCGGGGCGATGGCCTGCCTGGACTGGCGGGCCGTTTCCTCGCTGACTGGTGCCTGGCGGGACTCGTGGTACAGAGCCTTCGCCAGTTCCGCCTGGGTCTCAGGCGGCAGGGCAGCCACGATGGCTGCGGGGTTCTCCGCCAGGACTCGCTTCGTGTGGCGGATCTCGTAGGCCTCACGCGAGGCCTTCTCCTTCTCGCCGTCGAAGGGAGTGGTCTCGGGAGACCCATCCCAGTCGAGGATCCTGGCGACCCACCGCCGATCGTGGCCAAGCGCAGCCCCGATCTCGGTCTTCGTTGCGCCGGCCGCTCGAGCGAGCTCGATCTCGGCCTTCGCCTTGCGGTACAGCTCGACGCCGCGAACGAGGTACTCCTTCGCTTTGCCGACGTGCTGTTCTGCTCTTCCGTTCATGTGCAAACACCTCCCTTCGATTGTCCGGACATCGGAGCGTACTCCGTTGCCCTGACGTCGTCCAGTCCGTCGAGCGAGGTAGCGAGACGCGAGCACTCATGAACTGCTTGACGCGGCTCCTGTGATGTGGAATAGATGCGATTAGGCTGTGGCCGGGCGGGGGGTAGCGAGCGAACGACGAAGCGAAGAGACCTCGAAGAGGGCTCTGAGCAGAGGAGAGAGCGAGCGGTAGTACTGCGGCTGTCCGGTGAGAGGACTACAGTCCTGGAGACCCACGCCGCCGGTCGGTAAACCCCGAAGTGGTGGGGAGTTGCGGCTTACGTATGCGACCCCAAACACGCCCTCGAGGAGACACCCGTGAACCACGTTTCCCAGGCCGTCTCATCCGGACCATCCCGTGCGAGGACTGCCAGATCCGCGAAGCGCTTACGCGTACGGTTCTTCGTCCTCTGCACGACCATGACAGCTACCGCCGCCGGGCGCATCGACGCGGCCGGCTGTTCTCGGCTCCGGCCCGCGTCACGGACTACTGCGAGGCGTGCGCGGGTACAGGTGCTGTGCCACGTCCAACCCACGGAGATCCCTACGAGCAAGGAGGAGTAAGTGGCAGAGCTATCAGCAGAGCAGTCGGCGGCGCTCGAGCAGCGCAGGTCGAACCAGGACCTAGCCGATCTGATTCTCGTCCTGCAGCGTGACGGCAGCGTGAGCGGAGAGTTCGTCGACCCGCTCGAGGCCATCGAAGACGCAGACGAGAAGGCCGCAGCCGTCGAGGCTCGCGACGAAGTCATCGCCAACAGCCAGCTCCTGGCGGAGCCGGCCAGCATCGCTCCCAGCGACGAAGAGCTCGCCGGCAACGCGCAGGCAGCGGAAGACGCCGGCGAAGTCGAAGAGGAGGCAGCCGCGCCAAAGGCGTCGAAGGCGAAGGCGTCCGCGTCGGCTGAAGGAGCATGAAGACGCCGATCACCCTCGAGACGATCTGCCAGGTCGTCGTCGCAGCGACGCTGGTCCTGATCTTCATCTTCGGGATCGACGTCTCCGGAAGCTGACCCGTCCCGATCCGGGGTTGGTTCGCCGGGGCACGCAGCCATGTCAGCTTCTCACCCACACGCCGACCGGGACGGGTCATCACGTAGTCCGTCCTCGAGGACGATTCCCTTACGGCGGGGCTCGCAAGGAGATGAGCCCCGCCATGAAGGGTCGAGCCGGCAGGCCACCACAGCTGCCGTCTCAAGACCCTAACGAGGAGGAGGAACGAATGCCCGACGCAGCAGAAGTGATCGTCGTCGTCGATGTGCCGGCCGGCGTCCGCGTCGACGGACACCTGGGCGAGCGTGCCGCCAGGCACTCCGGCGGAGCGGTCCGCATCACATCGATCGCGAAGTCGAAGGCAGAGGCCCAGGCCGCGATCGACGAGTTCTCGAAGAACCTGTCGAAGGCGGAGCCTGAGCCCCTGCCAGCTTGAAGCGTTAGAGCTCCATCCTCACGCTCCGAAGGACGGCGCCGTCTTGCCTGCCGCCCTTCACCTCGACCTGGCCGTCCTCGAGCACCCGGTAGTTCACCGGCTCCTCTGACTCGACGGCGCGGTAGTCGGTGGGGATGAACCAGCGACCAAGGAGATCGCGGCCCCAGCGCAGAGCCTCCTCCTCGGTTTCGAACACGAGCCCGTTGCCGTGCCACTTGTCCTCGCCGGGAACGTAGACCTCAGGCTTCCAGCTCATCGCGTCTTCACCATCCCGGTGAGCATCCGCGGAGAGATCTCGAGCTTCTCCGCGATGTACTTCTTGGTCATGCCCTCGTTCAGCGCTTCCTGCGCGAGCTCGGGTGCGAGCCCGCTCGCGATGTCCGCGAGCTGGTTGAAGCCGACGAGGCACGCCTGCCAGTCCTTCCTGTCGATGTGGTCGACGAGATCGGTGGCAGCATCCATCAGGGTCAGTGCACGCTCTTGTAGCGTCATGGTGGATCTCCTTTCGTTAGACCCCGACGAGGTGCGATGAGACTGGCAGAGGCAAACGGGAACGTCGACGTTGGGCAGCTGGCTCAGGCCGCGGCTGAGAAGCACCTCGCCGCGTGTCAGGAGGCGTACTGGGCGTACGAGGAATCCGGTGGCGAGCTCGAGCTCGAGTCGCCGGCGATCGGACCGTTCTGCGGCTGCGACACCTGCGTCGTGCGCGAGGTGCTGTGGGCCGGCTATCAGGTCTTCGAGGCGTACACGACATCCCCGCTAGATCGAGAGGTTCCATCCCCGCTAGAACCGCCGCCGCCCCCCGACGCGGGCCGCGGGCCCCGGGCTAGGCGCCCGGGGCGTAGACCTCGCAGGCGAGCGGCCCGTCG
>CATKHU010000056.1:0-11247 GCA_949752735.1 Lumbricus terrestris
TTGCCACTCCATCCTGTAGCCACCTATTATTAGCATATGCTCATTTTAGCAGGTATCAAACATGTACTGCATTTAAATAGCCAGTTCAAAGAGAAACCAATTCTTTTAAATGTAAAATATATTGATTACTATTAAAGAAACAATACAATTATGCAGTGTCTCCTATTTACCTATTGGCGTTGATTGATTACTAGATTTATTATGTTTCTTAGCTTCACTTGAGTGTAGAATTCTTTCTAGTTCATCGTCCGCCAATTCTGTAAATCGTCGTAGTTCCGATCCTTGTATTTCGACAACCAAGTGTCTCGAATATGCAGTGGAATAATATATACCGAAGATATTTCGTAGTCCAGGCCGAACAACGAAATTCCAAGGAGTATATTTTGTATTCACAAATGCCAGTATTCTTATTCGAATGGATGAAGTGTGTCACAATTCCAGCATGCACATTAACGTCCAGATCAACCGTGTGATCATAAATGTTTGAATCAACCGTGTGATTATCTCCAGCGACTCTCTCCAATGTTCGTAGAATTCAAAATCCTCGAGCAAACTCTTCACCCACGAATGACGATAGTTCTCCAAGCTCCAGAATTTACCTCGATCGCAAAAACTGTCTCGAAAACTGAACGTCCGTTGGCCACCCTTCTTCTCAACGTCGAAGTTGCCACATACCAATCATTCTGCCGCTAATTTCACTTAAGAGTTCATTTGCCGCAACAAAATGACCCTTCGCCATTAGCTCCAACTGCAGAAATCGATCTTTCAACCGTTTCTGTCGATGACGTGTGTTTAATCAGTTAAACTGCGTTTTAATTGGCTTACGCGTCGTTACGTTGTTTTTGTTGCCATTGTCTCCAATAGCAACCAACGCTTATCAATCTCGCTGCACTTCTTTAGGCTTCTGTAGTTTCGTTTGCTGATCGTATTACTAAATATTAATCCTTCTAACAACGCCAATTAATTAACTAATTAAATCAACGCCACTACATTGTCTGACTTAACTTCTACCTACAATTAACACTTAACACTAGACAAGTTAGATTGATAGATAATAGCGATTTAATACGCTACAAATACCCCTCCTTCAAAAGTCTGTAATCAGGCTTTACAATCTCACCTAATTATCTATCAACTAAATTTCTATCAACTTCTTATTCTATCTTACATAACAATACAACATTACTGAACTATTTCTTATCTACATTATTATAACACATTACTGATATATTTAAGTACTATGTAATTCCTCTACTCAAATAATCAGACATAACATTATTGCTCCCCTTGATATAGCGTATCGTAAAGCAATAATTTTGAAGTGCTAGACTCCACCTCATGACTCTCGCATTCTTCATTCTTCCTTCCTTCATGTACTGTAGTCCGCAGTGGTCCGTCTCAATCACAAACTGCTTTCCACACAAGTACCTGTCAAACCGACTAATTCCCCACATTATCGCTAGACATTCTCTCTCCTCAACTGAATATCTCGTCTCTCTCTCCTATAGTTTCCTACTCGCATATGCAATTGGGTGGTTTACCCCTTCATACTGCTGTATCAGTACGCAACCTATTCCTCTTCCTGATGCATCCGTTTGAATCACGAATTCCTTCTCCAAGTTTGGTAACTTTAGTATTGGTGTCTTAGCAAGTGCTGCTTTCAGCTTACTAAAACTCTCATCTAATTCCTCGTTCCAATCAACATTATTAGCTGCTGACTTCTTTGTCAAGTCACTTAATGGTGCCATCAGTTCAGCACAATGCGGAATAAACTTTCTGTAATAGTTTATTGCTCCCAAAAAGCTTCTTATTTGTTTCTTCGTTTTCGGTTGTGGCATCTCCACAATCTTATCTATCGATTCTCCTTTAGGACTAATGTCGTCGTTGTTTAACGTATGACCCAAGAAATCTATGCGTCCATAGCCTAATGAACATTTCTTTGGTTTCAAAGTCAGGTTAGCATCTCTCACTCTTTGAAAAAATTCTCGTAAAATCTTCATATGTTTAGTCCATCCTTCTGTATGAGCTAGTATGTCGTCAACATAACTCTCCAGATTCTCGGTTCCATGCAAAATCTTCCTTATCAGTCTGTTATAGCTTGAAGCACTATTTACCAATCCAAATGGTAGAACATTGAATTTATACAACCCACTTGCACAAATGAAAGTCGTATAATCTTTTGATTCTTCGCTCATTGGAATTTGCCAATACCCTTTGCAAAAATCAAACTTGCTATATATTTTGCTACCATTCAGTTTATTGAAGATATCCTCGTTTGACATCATCGGCTCTGGATCAAAAACTGTCACTTTGTTCAATTGTTTATAGTTGCAGCAAAGTCTATTGCTTCCATCAGCCTTCTTGACAACAACAAGCGGTGCTGCGTATGCTGCTTCTGATCTTTCTATTATCCCATTCTCTAACATTATCTCAATTTCCTTATCAATTTCTGACTGCAGATAATACGGTGTTGGATACGCTTTCATCCTAACAGGTTCATCACTCGTAAGATGAATCTCGTGTTTCACCATGTCCGTTCTTCCTGGTTTATCTGTGAATATGTCTTGATATTCTCTCAGTAATTTCTCAAGTTCACCTCTCTGTTCATCTTCTAATTGTGGATTAATATCAACATCCTTGTAAGTCTCAGTCTGCTTACTGACATACAGATTTAATATTTCCTCCTCTTCATCCTCACCTTCTTTTCCATCATGTACAATAGCCGACACGTATGCTATTGTCTCAGAACCTGACAATTCTTCTTCATTTCTCTCGTAATATTTCTTTAGTATGTTAATATGGTAAGTCTTCAGTTTACCACCATCAACCTCAACTTTGTAATCGTAATCTCCGATTTTCCCTCTGACAACAAATGGTCCTTGCCATTTCACAAGCATCTTATTATTACAACTCGGCAGTAACAATAGGACTTTATCACCTATCTCCAGTTTTCTATATCGTGCCTTTTTATCGTAATACTTCTTGTTCTTCGCATTAGCTTTGTGAATTGCTTTCTGCGCCATGTTACATGTTTCCTCTATACGTTCTCGTAGATCTGTCATATATGTGTACACATCCTTCACCTCGTCTTCCACTTTTTCGTTTGTCCACAGTTCCTTCAATATCTGTACTGGACCTCTACAAGATCTTCCGAAGATTAATTCGAAAGGTGTGTATCCGTGGCTCTCGTGTACAGTATCTCGTAATGCAAAAAGTAGTGGTGCCAAGTATCTATCCCACTCTTTAACTTGTTCTCCTATCAATTTTCTCAGTGTTGTCTTAATCGTTCCATTAAGACGTTCTACACAACCATTTCCCATCGCGTGGTATGGACTCGTCATCGTGTGCTTGATTAGCAACATTTTGTTTACTTCGGCCATTAGTTCTGACGTAAACTGGCTTCCTCTATCTGTATGAATCCTCTGTGGTACGCCCATCCGACAATAAAAGTTAAACAATGCTTCCGCCACTTCCTCGGTACTTATACCTTTCAATGGTATTGCTTCAGGATATCTGGTGCTTAAGTCGATAATCGTTAATATATAACGATATCCTCTCATAGACATTGGCTCTATGGCTCCTATGATGTCTACACAGACATGCTTAAACGGCACATCCAGCACTGGAAGATGTCCCATCGGTGCCTTGTAGTTCACTTTCTTATCCACTGCTTTCTGGCATACATCACAACTTAATATATATCGCCGAACTTCTTGGTTTATTCCTGGCCAATAAAATTCATTCACAATTTTATCGTGAGTCTTCTTCATGCCCAGATGAGCTGACAGTAGCGAGTTATGTGCTACAGCTAGAACTTTATTTCTCAACTGTTTCGGCACCATCAACTGCCACTTTGCTTCATCTTTCAGTACTTCTTTCCATCTCCGGTATAACAATCCATCTTTCTTTATGTACAGCACTTTTTCTGTACTCTTCTCATCGCCATTCCACTCAGATGCTTTATCCCAGCAACTCTTCAATGTCTCATCTGTCTTCTGTAACTCCTTTATTTCTTTTGTGGTTATATTTAGGTCGGGCATTTCGGTGACCTTGAGTGGTTTATATTTCACCACTTTCTTCGACTCAGCTCTCGTTTCTATCGCTGCTGTCGTTTGATGTGCGTCACTGTTCATGACGTCATCACTTACAACTTTCTCTATTACGTCATCATACTCCGTGCTCATCTCATCACTCTCGAATCTTACTGTCTTCTTGGCATCTTGCCAACGTGAATTAGCATTCACAACTCTCTTGAGTATACCTTTATACCCAACTTTTTCTTGTTTCTCACTCACAATCGTCTCATCCACTTTCTCTCCTTTGTCACAATTAATCATATTTTCATCCGTGTTCTCATTCGTTACTGTATATTTTAACCCTCTCACGCGTCCAATAATAATCGGCTTTACTGGTTCGTCCATAACCATTGCCTCAACTTCACCAGTAAAATACTCGCTCTCAATGTTCACATGGGCTGTAGGAAAACACCTTAAGCTCCCATCAACTAGGATGCAGTGCGTTTCCTTCCCAGTCAAATCACTATCTCTGATCAGCGATCTCCTCACAATACACGTACTCGCTCCAGAATCGTAAAGACAATTGGCGTCAACTCCATTGACTTTCGCTTGACATTCGTCTATACTTTCAATGTCAATGCAACCATCTTTCCTTTCTGTAACTACCGTACTTGCTGCCATGTGTTTCGGTACTTCTTCTTTACCTTTCCTATCCTGGCGTTCTACTGTTCTGTCAACTTCATTTGATTTCGTATTTTCAATCGTCTGTACAGCCCTGTACGCTCTATTCTCGTAAATCTGTACGGCTGCAGCTGTGTGTTTAACAAACCCTTTGGCTTTATGCACACAATCAAATGCTTTATGACCTACCTTTCCGCACGCAAAACAAGTTATCTTGTGTTCTGCTGCCTGCTCTCTATCTCTACTAAATCCTCTATTCACATTTCCACTGTGATTTGTCTCTTTGTTCTGTCGCGTTTCAACTCTTCCTCTGTTTACATTTCCTTGGAATTTCTCTCTAGATTTCTCTTCAAATGACTTTCCATTACCTCTGTCATTATTGAATCTCCCTTGAGGTTTCACAGAATTCTCGGCATATCTGTACCCATGAGCTTCGATGTAAGATTCTGCACACGTCAATGTGTCCTTTAAGCTCATTTTTCCTTTCTCTTTAATGAACATCCTCAACTCATTACTACAAGTGAGGAAAAATTGATCCTTTAGCAGTAGATCCTCGATTCCTTCGTAGGTCTGCTCAAATCCTGCTTGTAGCAACCACTTCTGCAAGTATCGCTGCAATCTGTAAATGAAATTTGAAGGAGTCTCTCCTTGTTCCATCTTGCTAGTCTTAAACTTGTTACGATACCCTCCTTCTGTTAATTGGAATCTTTTCAGCAGATGTCTCTTTAAACAATCGTAGTCTTGTGTTTCTTCAGCCGACAAACGCTGGTACACTTCTAATGCCTTCGACTCTAGATGTCGCGCTAGCATCAGTGACCATACATCTCTTGGTATCTCGTATGTCGTACATGTCCGCTCAAATCTGAGTAGGTACGCATCGAGACAGTCCTTTGCCTCGTTAAATATTGGGAATTTAATATTCTTCATTCCCTTATGACTTTGGTTTCCTTGGTGGTTGTCACCCATCGTCATATAAGAATCTCCATCATCCCTGTTTCGTCCTTCTCTCGATTCTATCTCTCTCAATCTCACTTGAATCTCGAGCCTCTTATTCTCTAACTCTCTGTCTCTCGCCTGTCTCACTTCGTCGGCTTCTCGCGTAAGCCTTGCCTCGTTCATCTCTGCTTCGCGTATAAGCCTAGCGTCAGCCATCCTCGCTATTTCTATTTCTTTTTCTCTAACTGCTTTTGCCTCAGCAATTTTAGCCGCATCACGCGCTGACTCTGCCTCTCTAATAGCCTTAGCTTCAGCTAATCTAGTCGCTTCTCGCGCTAGCTCCAATTCATTCTCTCTAGCTGCCTTCGCTTCTTCTCGTTCCTCCGCCCTCTGTTGTCGTAATTCGTTCTGTCTGTCTCTGACAAATTCCTTCAATTCTTCACCTTCCAACGACTGTGCACGTCCCATATCAATCCATTGTTGCCACTCCGTAATTGACATTCTTACTTACTCTCTTTTAGTCAAGTAGTAATAAATTTAACGCTCAACTATGCGCTATACAATTTCACACTCGCTTATAATAATTATTAAAATTATTAAGCGTCACACTAATGCTCCCTCTTAACGTAATACAATCTCTGGTGTATGTTACGCAATAAGGATTATCGCACCGACTCTAATGATGTATTAATTAAGCATTAATGTCAGCGTTGCGCTGATGTCCTTTAACATTCAAATAACTTTGCATTTTAATCAGTTTTGTCTCTTCAAGATAAATGTCAGTAAAGTTCAATTTAATTAACAATAATATTGTCAATTATATATCCCGGACGAGAGCATCCCATTTGTAGCCACCTATTATTAGCATATGCTCATTTTAGCAGGTATCAAACATGTACTGCATTTAAATAGCCAGTTTAAAGAGAAACCAATTCTTTTAAATGTAAAATATATTGATTACTATTAAAGAAACAATACAATTATGCAGTGTCTCCTATTTACCTATTGGCGTTGATTGATTACTAGATTTATTATGTTTCTTAGCTTCACTTGAGTGTAGAATTCTTTCTAGTTCATCGTCCGCCAATTCTGTAAATCGTCGTAGTTCCGATCCTTGTATTTCGACAACCAAGTGTCTCGAATATGCAGTGGAATAATATATACCGAAGATATTTCGTAATCCAGGCCGAACAACGAAATTCCAAGGAGTATATTTTGTATTCACAAATGCCAGTATTCTTACTCGAATGGATGTAATGTGTCACAATTCCAGCATGCACATTAACGTCCAGATCAACCGTGTGATCATAAATGTTTGAATCAACCGCGTGATTATCTCCAGCGACTCTCTCCAATGTTCGTAGAATTCAAAATCCTCGAGCAAACTCTTCACCCACGAATGACGATAGTTCTCCAAGTTCTAGAATTTACCTCGATCGCAAAAACTATCTCGAAAACTGAACGTCCGTTGGCCACCCTTCTTCTCAACGTCGAAGGTGCCACATACCAATCATTCTGCCGCTAATTTCACTTAAGAGTTCATTTGCCGCAACAAAATGACCCTTCGCCATTAGCTCCAACTGCAGAAATCGATCTTTCAACCGTTTCTGTCGATGACGTGTGTTTAATCAGTTAGACTGCGTTTTAATTGGCTTACGCGTCGTTACGTTGTTTTTGTTGCCATAGTCTCCAATAGCAACCAACGCCTATCAGTCTCGCTGCACTTCTTTAGCGCTTCTGTGGTTTCGTTTGCTGATCGTATTACTAAATATTAATTCTTCTAACAACGCCAATTAACTAACTAATTAAATCAACGCCACTACATTGTCTGACTTAACTTCTACCTACAATTAACACTTAATACTAGACAAGTTAGATTGATAGATAATAGCGATTTAATACGCTACAGTATGTATGTATGTATGTATGTATGCAATTTTGTATGCATGTATTCATTGTATATGTTCGTGTGTATGTATGCCTGCATATGTATATATTTATGTATGTATTTCTATAATGCAGTATCTCCTTGTGCTGCTGATGCGCGAGTCTTGTGTCTTCTGCTGAAAAAGCTTCTGTCTGATTGGCCATAATCGAATTTCAATGGCCTGCATGTGCGGATGCAGCCATTCGATGCCGCGGGAAGTTCCCTTTGGGAGCTTTGTCTTCGTGTAACCCCATCCAGCCAGCGCCAGCTGACCCAGAGGGAGCCCCTCGTTGACACGTCTTATTCGATCATTTGGCAAGAAGGCCAAGAAGCGGCGGCTGCAGGGGCCGAGAAGCAGACGGTATCGGGTGGGGAGTGGGTGGGGAGTGGGTGGGGAGTGGAGGCCAGTGCAGATATGAAAGATGGCTTCGTTCAACGATGCGTAGCAAGGATTCATGCAATCAGGATAACCGTGTCGCTCAAGGACCAGGATGTTGATGCGACCGGTCAACGAGATTAGTGGCTTGCAGTGCTCTCGGGCGCATGGCTGCAGACCGAAGGAAGACATGATTAGCCATCTGGAATCCCTGACCCATAGCCAGAATTCACAGCCACACAAATCAGATCCATAACACCAAAGCACGGCGTTGAGTGTACAATCTGGCATGGAAAGATAATCGGAGCAGATGCTTTGATAAAATTGAAGTATAATACAGTGTAAATTCTAATGCAAAAAAATTGTAGACGAGGAGAGATCATTAAGTCTATACCACGTGCGTTGTACACATGGAAAAGGATGGAATTCAGAAATCAAGTTGTTCTGTGAAATTGGAACCAAAAGCAATATTCATATTTTAGAAGTAAAATAGCACCATTAAAATTAGAATAAATGATTTTATTTAGAATACATTTCTATCGGTAGCGACCCCTTTGGCATTTTGAACGGTTTTATGTTAACATTTTGTACTTACTAGTTTTTCATTGATTTTGTTTATTAAGGTGTACTGTCTTAACAGTATGGGAAACAAGAAAAGTTATTTCTGCTAAAGCCTGGCTTCGTGATTGTCTACAACAATCGCTACTGATGCGCCTCAAAAAGTTTGGCAGGCAATGATTGTTTTTAATTTAAAAAATTGGCTATTTATAAAAAAATCTTGTAGGCCTATGCAACTGGGGCACCTGTATAGCACATGCAATGCATGAGGCGATAATAACGATGGTCGGTTCCGTGCAAAATCACATTCTGTAATTGTGCGCAATGATACTGAACTTTGAAAGAAGGGTATATCGAATACAGTGTATATGTAATATGTATATTGTCTTTCCCTTCAGGCTAGGATTATTCCCTCTGGCGAGGGGTCAGCCACTCGGATCCTTCTCCTCCACTTGTCTCTGCTTCCGGTGTCTTCTTTCTTCAATTTGAGCAGCTTCAGGTCTTGTTGTATCACGTCCTCCCATCTTTTCTTCTGTCGCCCCCGACTGCGTCGACCATATACCTCCGCCTGCATGATTCTTTTGACGCAGCTACCCTCCTCTTTTCTCATTACGTGTCCACACCATCGCAGCCTGGTCTCTCGTGCTTTGTCAGTGATGCATGCCACACCGAGCGTCTTCCTGATGTCTTCACTTCGTTTCATGTCTTTCAGTGATATTCCAAGCATCCACCCTAATGTATATAGTATGTATGCATGTATGCATGTGCGTATGTATGTATGTATGCATGTATGTATGTATGTATGTATGTATGTATGTATGTATGTATGTATGTATGTATGTATGTATGTATGTATGTATGTATGTATGTATGTATGTATGTATGTATGTATGCATGCATGCATGTATGTATGTATGTATGTATGTATGTATGTATGTATATGTATGTATGTATTTGTATAATTATTAAGTAATGTAAGACCACTGTATAAAGCGCACGTTTCTCCAGTAATCATGCACTGTATACCATTCTGTCTTAATACCTTTTTGTCCGCTACCATTTTGTCCGGTCACCATGTATGGTATACATGTATGCAATTATACATGTACATATATGCTTCAAAACATTTGTGTAGCGATTTACAGAATCTCTCCATGTAGATACTGCGTATACAGGCCCATAGGCTACGCAGCTGACCTATGGAAGGTGCATGTGATTCACAAGATCGCAGACCATATACAATTCGGCAGCCTGTGAGGTGGGGGGGGGGGAAGATGGTAACAAATCTATATTTGTCTTAAACGTCACAGCTTATAATATCACTGGCGTCCTGCCATGTATTTTCACTTGACGATAATCGCATTAGATCCTTGACAGCGTGATCTGATCCTCTTACACAGCTCTTATTGAAAACTATGAGCGGACGCCATTGTAAGGCTCACACAATGTTTGACAGCAGTAGCCTATATAGAACAATTCTATCATGCTGCAGTCGAAAACAGTATTATGGTATTGCGTCGTCAGCTGCCATAGTAATTAATATTAATTATATTCATCAAAAAACTTCATTTGGGTGATTTTTTGTCGGAGAAAATAATAGTCACTTATAATTTCATACATTTACTTAATAATAATAGATTCTAATAGATCTAATAATTATTGCATACACTATAAATAAGCCATGCATAGTTTTACATTGAAAGCTGCTGCTTTGAACACGACTACGAGCTCCATCTGCTCCCATTAGCTTGCACGATCACAATGTGTTGTTTTTAATGTATGTGCTGTGCACCGTGTACTGTGCAAAAAGTGCATGAGTAAAAAAGATGACACGCAAGTTATATAGGAAAAGCTACACTTAAGTAAGCTTCAAACAATCTTGTAATCTTGTTTGTATACCTTCTCATTCCTTGTGGCAGAGATAAGATGGCAGCAAAGAATGCTGGGCGGAAGCAGGAGAGATTGGATCCGAAATGAATTTAAGTGACTCGGGAGTCGGGAGGCGTGTACTGAAGGGACAGAGGGAAACAGTGGTGGACAAGATCAGGAAAAGAAAACTCACATGGTTCGGGCACGTGACACGAATAAACGACAAAAGGCTACAAGCCGCAGAAGTCGAAAGAGACAAGCAAAAACCTGGATGGACAATGTAAGCTAGGGAAGATCTGTTGGCGCAAAGCATTGGTATACACGATGGATGCTGTGGACAAAATCAGGGACAGAGTAAGTTGGAGACGCCATGTTGTGGCCTCAGCCTGAAGGCTATGAGGACAAAGTTGATTGCAACCCTCAGAGCGCTTTTGCAGCCCAAGTAAAGAATCGTCGAATATTGTTTATTGCAAGCCTCTATAATAAGACAGGTTTCGACAAGAAGGAGCTTAACCAGAGCTGTGATTGAAGAGAAACATTAATTATTTTTTGGGCCGAGTTAATCACCACTAAATATTCCTACAATGTTTGAGGCCGACGGCAGTTGTCTGCGCTATCAATGATTTGTAATCTAACCCTATAGACTATAATTATTATCTGAAATGAGCTTATAAATTATTGACAGATCCTCTCACCTGTAGTAAATGCGTTCCATGGTGAGATTCGAAGACGTCGTGAACAAGCGAAGACATGGATCTGGGTGACGAACAACCACCTGCAGTCGAACAGATTAACAAGACTTTCTAATATATATATATATGTAGGTCATGTCAGGTTATAACTTGGCGTATTAAAAAAAATCTTCGGTATATATGTCAGATGAT
>CATKHU010000057.1:0-11034 GCA_949752735.1 Lumbricus terrestris
TAATACAATGCATAATATTATTCATTTAATGGGCAAAAACAGGTTGGCAAACCGCAACCTTATATATTGAGATAGACAAATATTAGATTCGAAATAATGATATTAATGGTAGCAATCAGTTTTGGAATTGAATTGAATAATCTGTTGGTATGCTGGCTTTATCAAGTAAACTGCGAATACTTTCAATATGCGCTCTATCAGGTTCTTAGATGGGTGCATCTATTGAACCGCTTACATTTGGAAAAGTATTTATCTTTATCGTGTGCGCTTTTATCTTTGTAAGATATTTATTCAGTTTTCAATGTACGAAACTTGCTCTAAAATTGCAAATCATAGAATGTTTTTGATTCTTTCGGTTTAGAATTAGTCGTGGCAAATGTTTTTTATGTAATTGGTTGACTCCGAACGCCTCTATTGTTGATTAACCTCTGTTATAAATTCAGGTAAAGTAATATAATGGCACTCATCAGTACTGTAACTCTTCGCCCCTGAATGATTACACACCTCTTTTAATTGTTTTACCCGCCGTATAAAATATGCAGCGGAGTTGTGTTTATGTTTAAATGAGAACTTATAAGAATTGATGTTAATCAAACTAAGTAGGCCTAGATTATATGTCATGTGAACTTCATGAAATGTCTAAATTAATGATAATAATACATAAGTGTACATAATGACAATACATATGTGTGCACATGTGTACATGTGCTCATTTGTATATAAAGAATTATAGGCATATGTAGTTATGGTGACTTGTGTATATATGTGTGTATATATATATATATATATATATATATATATATATATATATGTATATATATATATATGTATATATATGTATATATATATATATATATGTATATATATATATATATGTATATATATATATGCATGTGGGCATAATTTTGCATGTATGCTAAATAATAGATAATGATGCATGTATAAAAAAGAATCGACTACGGCCATTTGGTGAACACTATCGTCATGAAAGGCAGTTAGTCAAATTCAGGAAGAAAAGAAAAGAAAACAAAAAGAACAAAAAGGAAAGAAACAAAGAAAATGAAAGTACAAACAGAAACTGCTGAACAGTTAAACAAAAGTGAGCTGCAATACATCAAACTTTAAAGACGTCAACAACCTTTGTAGTTATATGATGTCGTTAAACTGTTGAATAATAAATGTTTATGTTCTAACTCCAACCAATTCTGCGTTAGCTCCTTTTGTAACAGTAAGACTTCATCTTATGGAAAGTACCATCATAATTATGAGCTAATTGTGAAATTGTGCTAATTGAAATAACGAATACCAGTGAGATTGTGAATCTCGGTTTACACAAATTTTGACGGTGTTTACTGTTTCGGATGTTATAAGTTTATCTGCTATTAATTTGTTCTTTTCCAGTAATGTCGTCAAAGGTCTTTTTTGTCATATTAAGACGATTTTCAACTTTCTAATAATAATAAGTTTCTCTGCTATTCGCATTTGGATAACCATCCTTCGGAGGGCCGTTCATTAGTACGCTGTGCAGCTGACGTCAAGGCTTTAAAATTTATTTATGGAAATGCTAATATTAGTTATTCAGTGTTTTGTTACGTTTTTTGCTGTTTAAATTGCTATTTTTTAAAGTTAAAAGCTAGACTAATGATACGGTGTTGAATGTCGATGTTTAGGGTTCATGCGGTTATATCATATGAAAGAAAGAGCACTTGTGTAAAACACCGTTTTTATACGTTGCTATGACGCTATATATACAATTTCACGGAATGGGTTTATTACCTCTCTTCGTCACATGTAGATTAGTCTCTCCATTTCGTTTCTAACTGTTCTTAAGTCTGTCCTGTTTGACCTGGGTTAGACTGGGAGCGCTCCTGAGTAGGAGGCATTGAAGGGCGCTATATCAACTTGCTGTAATAAATAGATAAAAGTAAATTAGTAATGTCAACATGCATTTTTTTCATTTTCGTCATACCGTTGGATTTGCGAGCAGACGCTCCAAAGAGTAAGTTAGGAAAAGTTTCAAATTATCGGTTTCATAAAATGTACATTTAAGTGACTTTCTGGACTTTCTGGACTTCTATCGGGCAGCGTCTTCAACCTGTGATCGAACGATTGTGTGTTCGACCCTGCTGCACGAACCTCATCTCTTTCTTCTGGCTGACAATTCAATTCAATTCATTTATTGTAACCAACCATCAACATACACAATAGACATAGTATAACATGCTTCACATAATCGTTTGGTAACAAGGAAGGCCCTAAGGGATGAATATCCCGCTAACAGGGACACCTAATTACATATGCAATTTTAACAGATGGCTAGACGGTTGACATAATGAATTGAACAATAGGCTAAAAGAACAGCATGAGATGACAATTAATGTAGTAAACTTAACTAATGAACGCAAAACAAACACAACAAAATTAATAATAATAATAATAATAATAATAATAAAATCAGTGCCTACAAGGTTAAATATCTTAGCAGTCATTAACCAAGTAGTTGCGCAGTAATGTTTTTGCTCTTTGTAAACTGGAAGCTTGTTGAACATGACTAGGAAACGAGTTCCATATACCTGGTCCAGTATAAATTATTTAATATACTCACCATTTGTAAAGCGTGGCTTACTTATCCGCTGCTATAATTAATCTACAATGTAGGTATGTACTTGCACCTATGAACGTTGTACCTAGAATGAGTAATTTTTATTTAGTAGTAGTATTTGCAGTTTAGACGCTCATATTATAGAACTTTACGATTTGCAACACAAAGACCTTGCTGAAAACGTTATAGCGTCGGTCGGCTGCTATTTATAGTGTTGTAAATATTCAGTTAAAAGGTTTCTAACCGACCACTACTTGCAACCTTGTTTGTTGAAGTGCTTAATGACGGTGAGGACTTATTTATAACCCAATGCGGCTTTTATTTTTATTTCCGTTGTTGCTGTCGATCATCATCATCATCATCATCATCATCATCATCATCATCATCATCATCATCATCATCATCATCATCATCATCATCATCATCATCATCATCATCATCATCATCATCATCATCATCATCGTCATCGTCGTCGTCGTCGTCGTCGTCGTCGTCGTCGTCGTCGTCGTCGTCGTCGTCGTCGTCGTCGTCGTCGTCGTCGTCGTCGTCGTCGTCGTCGTCATCGTCATCATCATCATCATCATCATCATCATCATCATCATCATGATCGTCGTCATCGTCCAGTGCGATAACCCCTAGAGAAAAAATAGGTCTTAAGAAGAGAGAGAGAGATGTAGGAGTCTAGGACAATACCCCCCGGACAAAACCCCCGGACAAAACCCCCCCGGACAAAACTCCCCCGGTATAAAACCCCCGGACAAAACCCCCACTCCCAACCGAGCACTTGAGCATCTGGGAATACGTCGCTGACGACATTCATGGCGGCAAGTTCAAAGTCTGTAATGTAATGTAATGTCATGTAATGTCATGTAGTGTATACATTACACGTACATTGTACATTGCATTACATTACAAGTGTGCATTACATTACATGTGTATTGCATAACATTACATTAGAATGTAAATACCTTACATTACATTGTATTGTATTGTATTGTAATTGATGTGATGCAATGTAATGCAATTACATTACACTAATGTACTGTAATGTAATGTAATGTACCGCAACAACGTAGTTACAGTGTAATGTAATGCTATACAATACACTTGTAATGTAAGGTGTACGTGTAATGTATACATTACATTACATTAAATCACATTACATTACGCTACACTGCTGCCATACAACTACGTAACATTACATTATGTAATGTAATGTAATATAATGCTACTCAATACACTTGTAATGTAATGTAATATAGTGTAATTACAATGTAATGTAATGCTGTGCAATACACTTGTATTGTGTTGAAATGTAATGTAATGTATTGTAATGTATTGTAATGTGTTATAATGCATTGCAATGTAATGTAGTGTGATGTTATGCAATGTTAAAGACGAATCTATTTCTTTTACAATAAAACATACCGGGGGTTGGGTGGGGGTTTATACCGGGGGTTTTGTCTGGGGGTTTTATACCGGGGGTTTGCCCGGGGGTTTTGTCCGGGGGTTTTGTCCGGGGGGTATTGTCCTGCTCCCAGAGAGATGTAGATAACGATCCTGAAAGTAGAGTCCCACGCAAAGTGGAGGGAAGAGAATTCCACAAAGAGGGCCCAATGATGGTGAAGGATCGAGTTTGAGCATAATACGTAGAGACCACTATTATAGTGGTCTCTACGTATTATACAGTACTGGTATCACCATTACTCTGCTTGGACACCCTTAAATTGTTAAGCATCACTAAAATATAAACGTTTATGCATAAATTCTGCTATTAGTCAACGAGAATTAAAATCACGCGTAATGCCGACATCAGGCTGGACGCGCTCTGCAAAAGCTAAATAAATAAGGCCGAGATGTGAAAGTCATAAAATATCACGCACCTTAACCATTCCCTTTGTAAACCTGTCTGGTGCTACGCTGATTGACTGTCCAAAGGAATCGTCCGGAACCACGGACTTAAGTCTCCTAAACCAAAGCTTTATACCGTAATTTACGTTTGGATGAAACTCAATAGCTGATTCACTCATTATATTCATTATATGAATTTATATAGCGCCTCTTCAAGGGGCTACTCAGAGGCGCTACAAACCTCAGCGCGTTCAGATGAAACTGTTTTAAGATGAGAGAGGAAAGCCTCAGAAGGGTTCTTACAAAAGCAGCGGAGGGTCGTAGGAAGACCATTCTAGGTTGAAGGTCCTACCACCGAGAAAGCACGGTTCTGCATAGCTTTTGACGGGTCACTGAATAATAGTCTCTCGTCATTTAACCTAATTCAGCAGTTAGAGTGTTTCTATACGACACCTTTCAAACGTTTATTGAATAACTATAAAAAGGTGATAGGCAAAGAATAAATTCTCCGGATTCGGCGTCATTTTTTATTCTCTCGTTCATTCATTAGATGCTGGAATTTCCAAAATGAGTTTGAAGCATAATAATTTTCAAGTAACAATTCGCCAGTAGGTGGTTCAATTCTAATCTGACTGTGCTGAAATCGATATTTACGATTATAAATTAAGCAAACTCAATCAGCACCGGTTCCAACTCATCATCGATAGCAGCGACTGCCACTTGTAAAATGCACCCGACAAGCCAAAAGAAACACTGAGCCGCTCTAACAAAATCTCGTGGTCTACTGTGTCAAAAGCGGCGCTGACGTCAAAAAGGGCCAGAAGGGTCAGTTGAGCTCTGTCGATCGCTCCGTAGATATGTGTGAAAAGTGAATACAGATTTTAAAATTTGAGGTCCAAAATTTTACAGGTATACTTTGGGAAGCAAGAACACATGTTGTTAGATTCTGCTATATGCAGTAACTGTACTATATATATTTGATAGCAGCTCTAACACGTGCAAAGGTCATGAGACCTATTTACTCCAGATCATGTGAGATGGAGGAGTGGCTGTATAAGGAACCTTAGAAAAGGGATGGATCCTTTTGAAAACGTCGGATTTGGGCTGTGGAAATTGTGGAGGCGAATTCGTGATCCAGTGGATCCTTTTTGGTGTTGACGACGAATTCTCCTTTTTGAAGACGTTTGCAAATTCGAACCATGTCTGGTCCTGTCAGTCGTGTTCGGTGACGTGTTTTCTTCTGCCGGGTTGCGTTCGTGTTCTACTGTAATGTCAGGGTCACGTATGTTAATCTTCTCTCCAATTCTTGTATTTTATCGTGTATGTTTTTGTTTCAATATATCGTTTATATTTTACGAAACTGTCTTTTTATGACTTATTTAGCGAGAATCTATTTTTCCCCTTAGAGTATTTAGGAGTTCGAACCATAGAGCCACGGGACTTGTAACAAATGGGGCCTCGTTCCGGTCTTTACTTTGCTTCGTTGGGTAAAGGTTTTGTGCACTGAGAGGAGTGATTAACTCGTTGGAGTGCGTATTTAGAGTTTGATATCGAGTTTTTGTGATTTTGTGCACTGAGAAAGTCATTGGACTGGTCACGTGTGTATGTAAGTGCATGGTGGATAGTTTGGTATCTTTGAGGAGTTTCAAGATTTAACGTTGTCCAGAGACAACTAGACGCCAGCGTAGGAATTTGTGTGTCAATGTCGCGTGCGTTAAAAGTGGTGCGCAAAATTCTGAACGTATTGTACAATGGCTTCACCAGGAACTTCGATAGTGTCGGTGTCATTAACGTCAGACGATATTGTGGAAATGTCGGTAGAAGATTTGAGAGTTGAAATGGATAAATTGGGTTTCGAATCAAAAGCGTTGACGAAAATTCAAATGCAAAAAGTTCTATTGAAAACTGTATCTCCGTCCGTCTCAAAAGAAGAACAATTGAAAATTAAATCAAAATCTGTAGAATTAAAAGCATTGAAGTAGTTGGAGGACAAGAAGGAACAGAGAGAGTTTGAACTTAAAAAGATGGAGATGGAACGAGAGGCGGAACATAGGAAGAGCGAATGTGAAGTGGAACAAAGGAGGTTAGAAGCGGAAGTGAAGAAGATTGAAATAGAGGCGGAACAGAAGAAGGTGGCTATGGAATTGGAAGCGGAAATGAAAAGAAGAGAGTATGAGGAAAGGAAATTACAGATAGAAAAAGAGAGAGAAAGAGAGGTGGAAAGAGAAAGAAGAGATGTGGAGGAGAGTAAAATGCGTTGGGATATGGAAGAAAGAGAGGCTCAGAGAAGGCATGAGTTATGTCTTAGAGGTTTAAACGTAGGTGATACGTACATCGAAGAAACAGTGAAAACATCGAAATTTCATTTTCCAACAGCTTTGAAATTAATACCAATGTTTGATGAGAAGAATATTGAGAATTTTCTGATTTCGTTTGAAAAGTCAGCGGAGATACATAATTTTCCAAAAGATAAATGGGCAAGTTTATTGTCTACCAAATTGCAAGGAAAAGCTAGTCAGGTTTTTGCAGACTTGTCAATTGAGGATTGTCAAGATTATGACGTTTTGAAGAAAGCTGTTTTGCTCGCTTATTCGAAAGTCCCTGAACACTACCGACAGAGGTTTCGTTCTTTGGTAAAAGGTGACCTTGAAACCTATTACAATTTTGCTTTTCGGCTGGGAATTCCATTTAATAGTTGGTTAAAAGGCGAGGAGGCGTTGGAAGATTTACCGAGATTATTAGAGGTGATCAAAATTGAACAATTCACTAAAAGTCTTCCGTCCGAGTTACATCGTTGGGTTATAGACCGTCGACCAAGAAGTCTCATGGAATGTGCTAAGTTGGCGGATGAATTCACCGTATTGTATAAAACGCAACGTGTGCAGACTTACGGAAGTCCGACCTTGGAGCGCCGTGAAAATTTGTTCGGTGGGCAAACTTATGAAACAAGAAATTTTCAAAATTCAAAGTTTAATGGTTCACATGGAAATGGGAAGAAGTCGTCTAAACGTGGGAGTGGATCGCATAGTTTTTCGTCGCCGTTGAATTGTGCTTATTGTCATGGTACTCATCACATGTCGAATTGTTTCAAGTTAAGGAACAGATGGGGTCAAAATCAGTCACAGGGTCAGAAGTATTATGCTCAGTCACAGTCCTATGGTCATGATGGAGGTCATTCAGGTCAGGGGGCGAATTCTTATGGACATTCATATCATACATACAATGAACCTGCTAGTATTCAGTTGGTGGATAATGGTTGTGTACGTGTGCGTACGAATGTGTCAGATGTGGTACATGAGCGTTCTAGAGTATTGGATGTTGTACATGATCAGTATGGAGAATTTTGTCACGTAGGATTTGTCTGTGGTCCGAATCAATCGAAGCGTGCAGTGTCTTTATTGAGAGATACGGCTTGTTTGCAATCAGTAATTTCGAAGGAAGTTTTGAATGCTAATGAGTTTGTTGATACAGGCGAGACACGTTTGATTCAGGGTATATCTGGTCCTGCTTTTCGCGTACCGTTGGTTGAGGTGTGTATTGAAAGTGATCTTGTGAATGGTGTGTGTTTGTTTGGATTGTTAGATAGCATACCTTCCCATGTCGGAGTTTTATTAGGTAACGATCTTTGTGTCTGTGTGCCTAAAGCTGTTAATGTTGTGACGCGCGCTCAAATGAAGCGTAGAGGGAATGAGGTTCAGTCAAGCGTGGCGGATGATGGTCTTGGGGTAGATCTGCCGACGGCAGGTAGTGTACGTGATGAGGTGTGTATGGAGATGAAATCTGTTGACGATACATTTGTAGACGATACACACGAACATACAGATACAAGTATACAAGACAATGCATTGTATACAGAGGATGAAGTTGTGGACGTGTCTGATTTATATCTTGATGTTGATACGAATGATTCTGGTCATGGTATTGTTTCACGTAATCGCTTGATTGAGTTGCAACATGAAGACAGAACATTGAGTCAAATGTTTGACTCGGTTGTCAAGGTTGACGTTGAAGCGAATGATGTTGGTTTTCATGTTGTAAATGGAGTGTTGATACGTAAATGGAAGGAAGAGAGTAGGCCAACAGGGATGGGCATTACGCAGATAATTGTCCCTAGTGTATTACGGCTTACATTGTTAAAGGTGGCACATAATATCCCACTCTCTGGTCATTTGGGAATGAAAAAGACTTATGATAGATTGTGTAGGCATTTCTATTGGCCTGGTGTACAGAAGGACGTTAAAGAGTTCTGTAGAACTTGCAGTATTTGTCAACGATTGGGAAAGGGTGCAAGGTTGAGCAAAGCTCCTTTAATTAGTCTACCTGTCATTGGTGTACCTTGGAGTCGTGTGGCGATTGACATTGTGGGTCCACTGAACAGATGTAAAGTTTCGGGCAATAGATTTATCTTGACAATGATGGACTTAGCTACACATTACCCTTTAGCTTATCCGTTAAGAACTCATACTGCTATGGATGTGGGAAAGTTTTTGTTGCATGCGTTTGGTATGTTTGGGTTTCCTGACGAGATTTTGTCTGATTGTGGTTCAGAGTTCAATTCAGACTTAGAACAAGTTTTATTTCACGAGTTGCAGATAAAACACATAAATTGTTCTCCATTCAAACCTCAGACTAATGGAAATTTAGAAAAATTTCATAGTTGTACGAAAAATATGATCAAAGCAGCACTTGATGATAGTGATGATGATTGGGATGAAATACTTCCTTTGGTTTTGTTCGCTTATCGAGAAGTACCAGTCCAGGGTTTAGGATTTTCTCCTTTCGACTTGATGTTCGGCAGAAATGTTAAAGGTCCTTTACAATTAATTCAGAATTCTTGGTTGAAGGATGATATTGTGTACGGTTTAAAGAAGACTAATATCATTGATTTTGTGTTGGACTTACGAACTAAGATACATGATTCGGTGCAAATAGCAAATGAAAATGAAAATATTGCTAAGATGAATTCGAAAGTTTTGTATGATAAAGATGCAAAAGCAGTTGAATTTCAGGAAGGTGATCATGTCTTGTTGTTATTACCTTTGGTTGGGAAACCATTGCTGGCGAAGTTTTGTGGTCCATATGTGGTGGTTAAGAGATTGGGTCCAGTCGATTACTTGGTAAACACTCCTGATAGACGCAAGTCTCAAAGAGTAGTACATGTAAATTTGATGAGGAAATTTAACAAAAGGATGTTGTCTGATGATGTTGTGTCTCAGGTCAAAGATGTTTTACATGTGAAAGTGAGTGACGATAAGATGAAAGGTTCAGTGTTACAGCATGTTAACTTGGAACATTTGGATTCCCAACAGGCAAATGAATGTCTGATTTTGAGTCAAATTTCAGTGAGACGCCTGGTGTGACAACGTTGGTGAAACACAGGATCGAGTTGGTTGCGGGAGTGAAGCCTATTCAACAACGTCCGTTTCGTCTGCATCCAGAGAAAGCACAGGTGGTACAAGAAGAGATTCAGTCTTTATTAAAAGCTGGAATAATTCGGGAAAGTGATAGTCCGTGGGCTGCACCTATCGTAATGGTCCCTAAGCCTGGTGGTACTTATAGATTATGCACGGATTTTAGGAAATTGAATGATGTTACGGTGCCAAATCCTTTTCCGATGCCACGCATTGAGACTTTGATTGATAGAGTAGGGGGTGCACGTGTCATGACGAAATTAGATATGACAAAAGGTTATTATCAGATAGCCATGGATGAGGGTTCCATTCCTTTGACGGGTTTTGTGACGCCTAGTGGTCATTATGAGTATTTACGTCTACCTTTTGGTCTTCGGAATAGTCCGGCTTCATTCAGTGCCTTAGTTAAGAAGGTTTTTGCTCGGTTGGAAGAATTCTGTGACGCATATTTAGATGACGTCATTATTTTCAGTGGTAGTTGGGATGCACACATGGTACATTTGCGTAGGGTGTTGGAGCGTGTTCGCGATGCTAATTTGACTTTGAATGTCAAGAAGTGTGAATTTGCGAATGCTGAGATTGATTTTTTGGGTCATCATCTAAGCTTAAATTGTGTTAGGCCTAAAACGCAGAAGGTTGAGGTTTTGCTTAATTTTCCTGTTCCGAAGCATAGGAAACAGGTGCAATCTTTGTTAGGTCTTGCAGGATATTATCGAAAATTTCTGCCTCATTTTGCTGATGTAACTTTACCTTTAACGCAGTTGTTGAAAAAGAATGTAAAGTTTGTGTGGACAGTTGATTGTCAGAAAGCGTTTGTGGATCTGAAGTCTAGGTTGGCTTCTAGGCCTATCTTGCGTCCACCTGATTACACTAAGCAATTTTGTTTGGGAGTGGATGCTTCTCACTTGTGTGTGGGTAGTTGCTTGTTTCAGGTTGTGGATGGTTTGGAGCATCCGATCGCGTATCTGAGTCGGAAGTTGCGTCCTTACGAGATTGGCTACTCGACTGTAGAGAAAGAGGCGTTGTCTCTTGTGGTTGCTGTCAAGGCGTTCAGTGTGTACTTTGGCTCGTCTACGGTGCTTGTGTACACAGACCACAGTCCTCTTCAGTTTATCAATTCAATGCGGAATTCAAACCACAAATTGTTGCGATGGAGTCTTGAACTTCAGC
>CATKHU010000058.1:0-15508 GCA_949752735.1 Lumbricus terrestris
AATATGCATACATACATACACGTGCATACATTCATACTCACCTACATGGATACATACATACATACATACATACATACATACATACATACATACATACATACATACATACATACATACATACATACATACATACATACATACATACATACATACATACATACATACATACATACATACATACATACATACATACATACATACATACATATATACATACATACATACATACATACATACATACATATATACATACATACATACATACATACATACATACATACATACATACATACATACATACATACATACATACACACATACTGTGAGCTAATTTTGTATAGTCTATTTAGTCAGTTGATGTTTAGGCGTACGACTAGACCAGCTCAAGGTCAGCGTCTAGACAGTTAGGCCTGCAGGTGCCAGACTGGCGGGAAAGTTGGCGCGGCTCGGCCGACCGTCGCCGAAGCGCGCGAGAGAGCGAGAGAGACAGACAGACAGACGGACAGATACACGAAGAGAGGCAGAGAGAAGGACAGAGCGGCCAGGGGAAGAGTGTACGCCCAGACAGTGTAAGAAGTAGTAGAAGAAGGCGTTGATAGTAGAGAGAGAGTAGAAGACGTTTTAGAGAACAGTGGAGTTTAGATAATAATAGTTGCGTTGCTGTCGTAGAATTCAAGCGTTTGTCGTCGTTGATCTATTGTTGTGTTATCTGCGTGTGTTATGAACAAAGAAGAAGAAAATACAAGAAACAGAGCTTTGTTGTAATTGAACAAGTTAAGAACTTTAGAGATTTATACCCTAGCTTTAGATAACGAAATACAGTGACTAGGCTAGGTGTAGGCTACGCTACTGAACACAAGGGAAAAAACGGGAGAAAACTTTGAAGGTCAATTGGGTGTTGACATTTTTGGTGGCAGCGGTGGGATACTGAATTCAAGCAACGGACGTTGGGATAGTGAACTCAGTCGGAGGAATATTTTCAATCGGAGCAACATTTTCAATTGAAGGAATATTTTCATTTGGAGGAATATTTTCAATCGGAGGAATATTTTCAATTGGAGCAACATTTTCAATCGGAGGAATATTTTCAATTGGAGCAACATTTTCAATCGGAGGAATATTTTCAATTGGAGGAATATTTTCAATTGGAGGAATATTTTCAATTGGAGGAATATTTTCAATTGGAGGAATATCTACGGTGGATTTTGCTTACGAAGCATTTTCGACGTCAATTTTCGGAATATTCACCGTCCGTAAATTGAAGGTGAATATCGAATCAATCTGAGGAGCTGACCAAACGGGAGAAGGAAACTGAGCATCCGAACAACTGGTGAGAAGATACAACGGGTATACGAATAACATTACGACAACGCCAGAGAGAGGTATACAAAACTCGCTCCTTGTATAAACAAGCCATAAGAAGTAAAGTCAGCCAATTGCAGAAAGCATAGTCACTCCCTCGATTTCTTCACGCAAATCAGTTGAAGTAAGAAAGTAAGATGGAGAAACTTACGGAACAAAAGCAAGCGAGTATAAAGAAGATGTCGTCTGCTCGATTAATAAAGTTATTAATTGAAGAGGGTCTCGACATAGAAGAAGTCGAAGAGATGTCAAGGGAAAATTTGATGAGAGCCCTAGCAGAGGTGTGGCTAAAGGAAGCTGAAGAGAAAGGCGCTGTAGGTGGCGTTGAGGAGAAACCACAGGTTATGTCTATGGAGGCGTTGATGCAATTTATGATGATGAAGGAGGAGCAACGCAGACAAGAAGAGAAAGAAAAAGAGGAGAAACGTAGACAGGAAGAAAAAGAAAAAGAGGAGCAACGGAGACGAGAGGAGAAAGAACAAAAACAAGAAGAGAAAGAGAAAGAGGAGCAACGGAGACGAGAGGAGAAAGAACAAAAACAAGAAGAGAAAGAGAAAGAAGAGAAACGGAGACAGGAGGAGAAAGAGAAAGAAGAGAAACGGAGACAGGAGGAGAAAGAGAAAGAGGAACAAAGGAAACAAGAAGAGAAAGAACGGAGACAAGAGGAAAAAGTAAGAACAGAACAAGCAGAAAGGATGAGACAAGAAGAGATACAGATGCAGAAGCAGCAGTTCCAGCTTCAGCTAGAACAAATGAAAAAAGATCGTGACGAAGCAGAACGAAGAAGAATGGAATTGATGATAGAATACGAGAGGGCAAGGAAAAGTGATGAAGAAATACGAAAACAACAGATCGAAGAGCAAAAGATGCGTGAGGAAGACAAAGAAGCCATGCGTTTGGCAGAATTACAAAGAGCCGAAGAGATTCGACAGGAAGAATTGAAAATGGAGAAAGAAAATTTGGAAAAAGCGGAAAGAGAAAGGGAAGAACAATTAGAATTAGAACAAAAGAAACTCGCTCTTAAGGAAGCTCAGCTCCGAGAAATGGCTATAGAAAAGGAGGAACGCAGAAGACAGTTAGAATTGTTGCAGCAAAAGATAGAACAAGAAGAACTGCGTAGGGTAGAAGATCAAAATAGACTGAGGGAACGAAATGAAGACGAAAGAAGAAGTCGTGAAGAGTCAGAACGAACCAGGGTCAGAGAAAGTGAGACAATGGTGTCCAAGATTAAAAAGATAGGTGATGCAATGAAACACGTATTACCTAAGATGCCATATGATATGATGGAGGTGCCATTATATTTTGAGACAGTTGAGAATGCATTCAACAGTTTTACGGTGGAAAAGCAGTTTTGGGTCAAATTGCTGTTGCCACTAATGACGCCAAGAGCAAGAACGGTGTTGAATCGATTGTCTTTCGATGATCTAGACGATTACGACATAGTGAAAGAACATTTACTGAAAGAATTCAAATTGACAGCGAGAGAATATCGATCACGATTTGGAGATGCGAGGAAAACGGCGGAAGAAACATACACGATGTTTACAGCAAGATTAAAGAACCTGTTGAACTATTATGTCAGAAGTAGGCGAGTGGGTAAAAGCTACGAGAAGTTATTTGATCTGTTGGTGGCGGATAAATTGAAAGAATGTCTACCACCGGGTCCACTACAGTTTGTACTAGCAAAGGAGGGTACTGAATGCTTGGAAGCCAGTAATGTTGCAGAACTCGCAGACGTGCACGTGAACAATCGAATTGGTCTAATGTTTCAAGACAAACCGAGATATGAAGCATGGGGTAATAGTTCGAAGCAACCCAGGTGGAATAGTAATAACAAAGAAACAGGAAACCAAGCCAGAAATAACGAAGCGAGGAATGATGGTGCTCCTGGAAGACAGTTTGGTCAAGATAGAAGAGAAGCAACGGGTGACAGACAAATGTACAGTCGAATTCCAGTGATGGGACGCCAAAGAGAAAACAATACAGCGTACAATTACAGGCGGGAGAACACTGAACAGAGAGGGATTATTAAGAAACGTTGCCATAATTGTCAGTCAGACCGACATCTGATAAAGGATTGCAAAGCACCACCAAGAACGACAAATCTGAGAAATAGATTTACTCGAAGTGCAGAAAATCTCAGAGTAAATCAGATACAAGTAAGGAATGCACCGAATCAGTATGAAGAACAAGACAACCGCGAAACGGAAGTGAAGTCAGTGATGAAGTGCACGCCTCAATTTGCTATACAGAGAGAAATAGTAAATTCTGCTCCAATTAAAGATGCTGGTCGAGAAACAGAAAGCAAAGATGAGTGTCAACGTACAAAGAAGTATTTACTACAGCATGTCAATGTAGAGATACGTGGAAATGATGACAGTTGTCATCCCGTGCAAGTCAGAGCGCTGATCGACTCTGGTACTGAGATTCCAGTAATCAATGAGGAATTGTTGAAAGGAGCGACAGTGGAAGAAATTGGCAGAGTACATTTGCAATGTGTGGCTGGAGAACCCATTCCAGCTAAGTTGGTGAAAATCGAAGTGCGGATGAGTTGTCATAACGAAGGAGGAGATTGGAAAGACAAGGGAGTAAATATCGCGCCATATTTAACCTTAGTGTGTGCCAGCATTCCGGCAGTCTTGTGCAAAGATAACAAAGAGAAGTTCTTGCTGCATCCGGAGATAATCGCAGAACTGAAAGAGGTTCCACCAGTGAATGTATTACAAGGAGAATTGCAAGCGAATGTGACTACAAGAGCACAGAGTCGGAGAAATGAAGTGGAAGAAGGAGAAGAGGAAAAGTCAAATGAAAGTTTGCTAGATGAGGATACAGAAAGCGATGATGAACAAAGCATTCAAGAAGAAGAAGGAATAACATCCGGAAACAATGAAATTGAAGAAGAGATGGTTGCATGTGAACGTGATAATGATTATGATGATTCTGGAAGTGATGGTGAAATGGACACGAGTATGAGGGATTTGTTTGCCGAGAATACGAGTGATGAAAGACAATTGGCAGACGCAATGAAATTTGAAGAGCAGCAGAGAAATGACGAGTCACTGAGGTCGTGGTGGAAGATAGCTGAAGACAAAGGATCAGAGTTTAGTGTGGTGAATGGGTTGATGTATAAGAAGCATCAAATGTTGGACCAGTTGGTGTATCAGTTGGTGTTGCCGAAGGAAAGAAGAATTCAGGTGATGGAATTGGCACATGAGTCAGTATTTGGCGGACACTTGGGAGAAGAGAAGACAAGGGAACGTATCAAGTTGTCCTTTGTGTGGCCAAGAATGCGTAGAGATGTGGTGAAGTTCTGCAAGTCCTGTGAGAAGTGTCAGCTGAAAGCACGAAGTTTGGTGATGGATCGAGTGCCGATTACACCAATACCAAGAGAGGATGTGCCGTTCAGAAGAATGACCATGGACGTCGTAGGACCGATCGAACCGACTTCAGCAGCAGGGCATAAGTATTGTTTGTGCATCGTGGACTCATGTACGAGATGGCCGACAATATTCTTGATGAAGTCATTGACCGCGAAGGCTGTATGCGAAGCTTTGATGAAGCTGTTCATGGATGTGGGAGTTCCGTCAGTGATCACGAGCGACAGAGGGACGAATTTTACAGCCAGTCTAACAAGAGAATTTCTGAAACTGATGGGATGTTGTCCTCGATTCGATTCGCCAGGACATCCAGAAGCGGCAGGATTGGTGGAGAGATGGAATCAAACGTTCAAGAAAATGATTCATCATGTCGTTGTGGAAAATCCGAGACAGTGGCATAAAATTATTCCATTTACAGTATGGGCATTGAGAGAAGTGCCTAACGCAACTACAGGAGTGGCACCGTATTTGCTGGTCTATGGAAAGTTGCCGAGAGGTCCACTCACCATCCTTAAAGAAAGCTGGACCAAAGAAATAAATCTACCACCGAACATTGGAGTGCAACCGGCAAAATACCTGAAAAATTTAAGAGCCGACATGGAAAAGGCCTTGACATTCGCCGAGAGTTGTGCTGGAGAAAAGCAAAAACAGTACGCCAGTCAATACAACAAAAGAGCAAAAGATAAAGAATTCGAGCCAGGAGAGAACGTCATCGTGCTGTATCCTACGTCAACCAATAAATTGATCTCACGATGGCATGGTCCATGCAAGGTCCTGCAAAGAAGATCCAAATATTCGTATCTGGTGGACATGAACGAAAACGGTCGACGGATTATTCATGCTAACAAGATGAGGAAGTTCATTACGAGAACATTGTCTTGTGGTCTGATTGTGGAAGAGGATGAAGAATTTGGATCAGTGGTAGAAATACCACTGAAGGAAGACTATTCAGAGACAAAACAGAAGTCACTTCAATTGGATTACGAACAAATTGGACATCTGACCAGCGAACAACAGAAACAATTACTTGATGTACTGAATCGATATGCAGACAGATTCTCAGACAAACCTGGATTATGTACATTGGTAGAACACGAAGTGGTGCTGAGACCAGACTTTCGCGAAAAAGAATTCATGGCATATCGAATACCATTAATATACCGAGCAGAAGTGGAAAAACAAATACAAGAGATGCTGAAAGAAAACATTATTCAACCATCGTCAAGCAGAATGGCAAGTCCACTTGTCATCGTCAAAAAGAAGAATGGATCCTTGAGATTGGCTTGTGACTACAGGTACATTAACTCTTTTACTGAAAATTGTCGATATCCTATGCCAATCGTCAACGATGTCTTGAGCAAAGTTGGAAAATCCAAGTTCATTTCTGTTCTGGACTGTCGCAGTGCATATTGGACTTGTCCTGTGAAAAAGAGTGACCAATGGAAGACTGCGTTCGTTACACATAATGGACTGTATGAATTTACGCGTGTCCCTTTTGGAATGATTAACTCAGGACGGACTTTTGTAAAAGCGATAAATATGATTTTGCAACCGATTCATGATTTTACTGAACCTTATGTTGATGACATTGCAGTGCATTCTAATGATTGGGACATTCATTTGAAACATTTGGAATTATTTTTGAAACAAATAAGACTGCATAATGTAACATTGAACTTGAAGAAATGTGTGTTTGGTAAGAGTGAGGTGAAGTTCATCGGTCACCTCATAGGATCAGGGAAGAAGATGATGAATCCAGACAGGATTGACAGTTTAATTAATTTGAAGAAACCTGAAACCAGAAAGGAAGTGAAGCAAGTCTTAGGATTTTTTGGATTTTACAGACAGTTTATTTGTAATTTTGCTGAAATTGCTAAACCATTAACAGACTTGACTAGCAAGAAAGTACCTGATAACATTGTTTGGACTGATGTACATCAGAAAGCCTTTGATTCCCTTAAGCAGATTGTCTTGTCAAATGTGATTCTATATATGTTTGAGGTTGGGAAACCATTTAATTTGTACTGTGATAGCAGTGATTTTGCTGTGGGAGCGGTCCTGTCTCAGGTGGACGAGGAAGGGATAGAACGTCCCGTTTCATTTATCAGTCAGAAGCTGACAGATACTCAGAGGAGGTGGGCGACGATTGAGAAGGAAGCCTATGCGATCATATGGGCTTTAAACAAGTTGAAAGAAATTCTTATTGGTTCTAAAATCAATGTGTTTACGGACCATAACCCTTTAGTTTATTTGACTGAATCAATGTCGAAATCTGCTAAATTAGTCAGATGGTCTTTATCATTGCAAAATTTTGACATTCTATTGAACTATAAGAAAGGTAAATTGAATGTAGTAGCTGATTGTCTGTCTAGATTGTAGTATAAGATATTTTATGATGTATTATGTTATGGACTATTTGCATTATTTAGTTAAGGTACGTTCGCTAATTTTTATAGATAATTAGCTCTCTTTAAAAGAAAGGAAGGAGGTAATGTGAGCTAATTTTGTATAGTCTATTTAGTCAGTTGATGTTTAGGCGTACGACTAGACCAGCTCAAGGTCAGCGTCTAGACAGTTAGGCCTGCAGGTGCCAGACTGGCGGGAAAGTTGGCGCGGCTCGGCCGACCGTCGCCGAAGCGCGCGAGAGAGCGAGAGAGACAGACAGACAGACGGACAGATACACGAAGAGAGGCAGAGAGAAGGACAGAGCGGCCAGGGGAAGAGTGTACGCCCAGACAGTGTAAGAAGTAGTAGAAGAAGGCGTTGATAGTAGAGAGAGAGTAGAAGACGTTTTAGAGAACAGTGGAGTTTAGATAATAATAGTTGCGTTGCTGTCGTAGAATTCAAGCGTTTGTCGTCGTTGATCTATTGTTGTGTTATCTGCGTGTGTTATGAACAAAGAAGAAGAAAATACAAGAAACAGAGCTTTGTTGTAATTGAACAAGTTAAGAACTTTAGAGATTTATACCCTAGCTTTAGATAACGAAATACAGTGACTAGGCTAGGTGTAGGCTACGCTACTGAACACAAGGGAAAAAACGGGAGAAAACTTTGAAGGTCAATTGGGTGTTGACACATACATACATACATACATACATACATACATACGTTGTCAGTGATTCCTTCATTTCACCTGAGTATACATCAGGTCGTCAGCTATTAAACGGTTCGCGTCGTCAGAGCAGAAGCAGCAAAGCAGGCAGCAATTATTACAGCAACCGTAACAAAAGCAGAGACAGACATCGATAGACAGACAGACAAATAGACAGACAGACAGTCAAATAGACAGACACACAGAGTTAGAGACAGAGACAGTCTGTGCATTCTTTGCATCCATTCCGACACGCGTCACACGATATTGGACTGCAGTGTGTAACTGTGTGTTCTGTTGCTTGTTCAGCTATACAAACAGACGAGGACGCGGATGGGGAATTGACCGCGTAGACTTTTGTTTGGCGACGAGAAATCTCGGAGAACATCGTGTTACATGCCACACATCTTTCGACTTGAACCTCCACGCATATAAGTACCAATATATAGGCCTCTACATCTACAATGTGCATGTATGTGATTTTTATAATTATGTACACGGTATATATATATATATATATATACATGTACATATATATATGTATATATATATATTGTAGTGCATTTAACCATTTTATAAAACGCCTCAGAAATAGCCTTTCACAAGCGCTCCTGTGAGAAACAGCATACATGCAAGATCTGAAGTGAAAGAAAGATAAAAGACATCCAGAGAGGCGAACTGATATAGAAAGTAGGCCTATAGTATATACACATCATAGACAAATAATATATAAATTTATATTAATATGTATCATGCATATATTGTGGGGCGCGGTGGTGTAGTGGTGGCGTCGTTGCCTTGAAGCCGGAAGGTTCGAGGTTCGAATCCACCACGTCGCGTAAGGACTTTGGGCAAGTCCTTCACTCACAATTGCTCAGCGCTTCGGCGTGAAACTCCGATGCAGTTTCCGCTCTGCATTCGGGAGCGCCTCTGAGTAGAGAGCTTGAAGGGGCGCTATAACAAGTGCACATACAAACAAATATAATTTATATTATGTATAATATTCAATATATACATAGCCTAATACATAATCTATATTATAATTCCGAAACACTTTCCATATGTTTGTTTATTTGTGTGTACGCTTTTGACTCTCCCCTGCAGAATAGGCTCGGAAATGAAACAGCGTCGGTTTAAAAAAATTATTGCAATTGATTCTTACCCAAATTATAAGGTCATCGCAATTATTTTCAGGTTTTAATTCAGTTTAAAACAAAAGTTATTAGCGTTTTAAGACAGATTTCATCAGTAATTGATCACGCAAGCGCTTTAATCAAGAGTCTACACCGCATGACGTCATACCCGCCCAGTAATAATTTATGTAGCGCCCCGCGGGGGTGGGTCAAGTTTGGCTTTTTGGGGAAGCGAGATGGGGTGGAGGGGTGGTGAAAACCCGAAATTTTGCAGCCAACGATGGGCACCAGAGTGGAGTGGTGTTTAAAACCCTAAATTTCTCTTTAGAACTCGAGTTATTAGCGTTTTAAGACAGAAGCGTTTTAAGACAGATTTCATCGCTCACGCTTTGGTAAACAGTATCGAGCTTTAGTAAAAGAGTCTACAGCCCGAATGACGTCATACAAGCTCAGTAATAATTTCCGTAGTGCCCCGCAGGGGCGGGTTACGTTTGGCTTTTTCAGAAAACGGGGTGGGGTAGAGGGTTGGCGAAAACCCGAAATTTAGCGGTCAACGTTGGGTACCACAGTGGAGTAGTGTTTAAAACCCTAAAATTCCCGGGCAACACCGGGTTACACATCTAGTATATATAAGTAAGTAAGTAAGTAAGTAAGTATTTTCTTTATTACTCCACTTGCAAACGCACAATGGGACACAGAACATCAATATAATACATAGAAGTAATAATAGGTAATAAAAACGTGCAAAATTTAAAATCAAAAGTTAAATATAATATAATTACTAAACTATCATCGTCAATCAAGTTAACTATATAACATTCTGGTGATAAATCCCTTTGCAATCAACGAATCACAACGTGGTATTTCAAGATTGTGTGATCGGGGCCTAAGGGAGTAACCAGTTACACGTTCAGGTGGAAGAAGATAATGGAGGACATGCCCGGGGTCACAGAGGATAGAAGAAAAGAGGGATACATCTGCCTTGGAACATAACATGTCAAAAGTAGGGGTGTTAGAGGGCAAAAAACCCTGTCTTATCGACTTTCTAATAATAGCGGACAGACGATTCCTCTGACCCTCATTTGCAAAACCCCACCATGCTGGCGAAGAATAAAGCATTCGCGCGACTGTGGTGGAACGTACAACATCATGTAGTCGGCTGCCAGTCAAACCATGCGACACAAGGACACGAAGTGCATAAAAAGATTGCTTTGCTTTACAGACAATGTTATCAATGTGCTCAGAAAAACCCAACCTATATGAAAGCGTAATACCCAGAACCTTAACTGTATCAACTCGTTCAATCCCAATAATGGGGGGAGGGCAATCAGAAGTTTTGGAACGGGGACGCCTAAAGATGACTTCACATGACTTGCTATGATTGAGGCGCAAGTTACAATTTCTAGCCCACTCTGCAATGTGATTAAGTTCAGCATCGGTAGTGTCAATATTAGATGCAGGAATAATTAGGTAACAGTCATCAGCATATTTAAAAAGTCTATTACCTACAAATAGTAGCTTTAATCCAGAAATTAAGGAAAGAAAGTTGACTGGCCCAAGGCCAGACCCTTGAATAATGCTTGCATTAATGCACTTGAAAGATGAGGTTATGCCACCGAACTTAGTGCAATGCACTCGGTTATGTAACAAAGCAAGAACCCAGTTGTAAACAAAGTCAGGAATCGGCATAGAGGCTAACTGTACAGCCAGACTATCATGTCTTACAGTATCAAAAGCCTTAGAAAAATCCAAAGATACCAGACGAACATATGGTTCACATTTAACTGACTCAAGTAAATGGTGAGTTAAAGCAATGAGCGCAGAAGTAGTCGACCCAGAGGGTCTGAAAGCAAATTGGTCAGAATATATGCAGTTCTCATCAGGATTAGTCAGAATTGGATAGTAGTATTTATGCACAACAAATTTCTCTAGAATTTTACATAATACAGGTGTAATAGAAATTGGGCGGAAATCAGCCTCAGAATCAGGACTAGACATTTTTGGAATAGGGGTAATTTTGCTCTCCTTCCATTGAGGAGGGATATACGATTCAGACAAAGATCTTTTAAACAGGTATGATATGGGTGCTGACAAAAGATGAGCCATGCTTGACAGGAGCCATGACGGGAGCCCATCAGGTCCAACTGACACACCACGAATAGACGATAGGGCACGGAAGACATGGAATTCCTCCATGACCACGGCCTCATCAGCGGTGACTGTTGCTTTTGCTGTAGGTTTCGCATAATGCAGGTCCGTAGATGTTTTCCCGTAGTGTAGATTAAGACTGTCAGCGGTGACTTTGCTATCGTTACATAAGTAATCCCTGGACTCACCGCGAAGCCGTCTCACTTCAGACCACAAGTTACGTGAACCACGCTCAAGGCCGTCAAAACTGGTCTCGTTTTTCTTTGCGATTAGATGGTTGATTTGAGCGGCAAGAGACTCTGCAGCTCCATGTCGGCCGTGTCGATGCATATGATTTCTCTTTCTCAGCAGATGTTTAAGATGAGGTGTCATAAATGGTGGATCACGTGCTTTAATTGTAATTCTTTTCAGTGGAAAAAATAAGTCCAGTGTTGCTTTCATGAAGACATAGAAGGATGAAAAAGCTATTTCAATCGATTTGCAATTGTAAATGAAATTCCAATCCTGTTTTGAAAGATAGTCCTGCATCACGATGAATGACCCGGGTGTACGAAGACGCAGGTCATGGATTGTCCTTTCATTTGATATGCCAGTTTTTTCGAACGTTTTCTTGTGGTCAGATGTCATAACCACAGCCGAATGTTTCGTTCGGACAGCAGATCTGATGGTGTTTGAGAATCGGTAAAGAGGCTCGGTGGCATAAACTCTGTCCAGCGAGTGGCCTTCATGGGTGGGACCCTCAAACTCGATGCTAAGGCCCATCCGCTGAAGTTGGTCAGATGGAAGGCTATTAAAGTCACCGGCAATAATAGCAACAGGAAAACTTGGAAGAGAAGTGATCTCGTCAAGAGTTTCCTCAAGAGCAGAGAGGAGGCAGTCTGTAGCATAGGATGGTTTAGGCGGATGATAGAGACCTCCGATAACGAATTCCCGTTTGCTGGCTTTAACCTTAATCCAAAGCAGTTCAATTCCCTGAACGTATGGTGTAACTGGCTTGAATATCTCAGGTTTAAAACATGCTTTACAGTAAATAGCTATCCCTCCTCCACGACGACCATTCCTGTCAAGTCGAAACAAGATATAGTTGGGGATATTAAACGATGCGTCAATGTGACGTTTCTTTAGCCAGCTTTCAACAATGATCGCAACATCAGGGTCGAAGGAAAGAAGGTCAGCAGCTAATTGTTCGATGGCGTGAGGTTTGGCTATACTTGTGGGGTTGAGGAGGAAAAGCGAAGGTAAAGGCGTAATCAGAGGCTCATCAGTTGAACATGGTGATAAAGCAGGTGTTGTAGAGTAGTTTTCACACGGCAGATTAACTAATGTTCTAGGTCGTAGATGACGTTTGATATATCCGACACGGCGATGGACATTGTCAATCACAGAGATCGGAATGCCAATAATGTTATCTGACCTCTCGAAATTACGTCCAAAAGAAGTTCCACTCGTAGACGCAGTCGTTCTATGGTGTCGGCCAGCTCTGGTTCCACGGAAACGAAGAACGCCAGCATCATTCAATTTTGAAAGTAAGTTACGATCAGGAAAACCAGTCAGACTACGTCGACGCAAGGACAACAGTGCCGACCTGCTGTACGTTAGTTGTGCACCAGCGCTATATGAATCGAACTGCGTCATGCGATGTGTTATGTAATCCAGATGAACGACGGTAAATCCAGATCATAATTGCACGATGAATTTATCTAAACTGAAAATCATGCCAAACAATATTCCAAAACACAACGGAAGCCGTGCATAACTGTCGTAAAATAAGGCGTCCATCCAGTGACACATCACCGCGTGGATAAGAGAACGATTTACGCATCGAATATGTAATAAATGAAAGAATATTCGCAAATGCGCACTCTACGTTATGATCGACATAAGCGCTGTGTATATGTATTATGTATATAATAATTATGGACTTTATCATATCGTCTTTATGTGTATTTGTATATTGCAATGTGTCCCACATGTTCGCATAATACTTGATAAAGACTGCAGTTCTGTGTGTTAATGATCAAACTGTTGTCCTTTGGTTCAGTTTTAATGTCCTGACCCTATAGACTCATGGATAGCATCATCTCCTGCAACAGTACCTAAACGACCAGAACAAGCATTAACACACAAAATGCTTATAATGACTGCAGACCCGATTCAGTGCGATCCATCCATTTGCAAGAGGTTATGCATAATGTCAAATCGAATGAAGTTCATCGTTCGCTTAAGTGCGCTTCCTATAGATCCTGTAGCCTTTCATATACATGTAGACCTACTAGCTGGAATACCCGGCGTTGCCCGGGAAATTTAGGATTCGACCCGCTCCCGGCCACGACCCCACCACTCCACAACCACCCCACTGCACTCCACAACACTCCGACCTCCACTTGTACGCTCCGACCTCCACTTGTACGCCACCCGTGAAATTTGAGTTTTCGGGAAAATTTCTTTCCCACCCGCCACCTCCCACGCCCTCCACACACCTCAGCCCTGCGGGCCGAGGTGTGTGGAGGCGAGGTGGCCCGTGTAAACATCTGTCTAGCTGTAACGTTTCAGATATAAGTGTTAAAATATGCATGGCAACATGCGGTCACGCTGGTACTCTGTTTCTTTATAAATAATCTGATCATACCAAGCATTTATTTTATTGAAGAAAAATATATTTGAGGCTCCTCTTTGTATACGCTTAATATACTCCTTGGCCGATGTATCTTTTCACAGGGCTGTACGACAGCGTATGATTTTCATGCTAAGCTTGGCGAAAAATGACTTCAAAATATGACGTCAACGGCAACAGGCCGTTACTGAAAAACGATTGAAATACGGAGACGCAATTGCAGCGGTAGGCTATTAGCCGCTAGCGCATACATTAACACAGCGAAATTTAAAATGTCTGTTTTTCGAAACCTAAAGTGAATAAAAAGCTGAAAATAGCGTACTTGGATGGTTTTGGTGAACGTTTATCTATATGCAATGTTTCAAGTCAGTAGTTGCAAAAGTGTGAGCGTGCATAACTGACAAATATACGTATACTTGCTTTCTTATAGATATAGATAATGCACATGCAAAGTCATGCATGTATATAGTTGTATACAGACGCCTTGACCCGACCAAGCATGCATAGAGAATTCCTCAAAATAATGCTGACCAGACCTGACCAGACCCGACCCGACTTGACCCGGGTCGGGTCAAGTCGGGTTGGGTCGTATAAAATCCTCCAAATTCAGACCCGACCAGATTCTTAGGTACATTTGACCTGTGTGGCACCCCGTCAAAAGAGCGATCGACAAAAGTGCGACCGACAAAAGAGCGCCGACAAAAGAACGCTGACAAAAGAGCGACCGACAAATGAGCGCCGACAAAAGAGCGCCGCTCCGAAAAGAAATAACATCGTTGAAGAGTCGGACTATAGAGGTGACAAAAATTATTATGAGCAAATAAACAGCTGAACGACGACGACAATAATTATAAGCAATTATTAGCCTATTTTAAATATTTCACACATCTTGTTTTGTTGATACGAGCACCAAACATGTTATGAGCGGGAAAGTGTTAAAATAAACAAATCGCCTGACTGTAGAAAGCGGTTACGTGAGAGGCTGGAAAGGTCGTTATCACGTCATGATTATAAGTGTGTCTTAAAAAAGATTTCGAGTCTAGACCGACTCTTCAACAATGTTATTTCTTTTAAGAGCGACGCTCTATTGTCGGCGCTCCGTTGACGGCGCTCCTTTGTCGGTTGCTCTTTTGACGGGTCTCCGACATAATGCACATCTCTGCAGGACCTTCTGACATCTATATAGGTTCACATGATTACAGTATATGCTGTGGATCTTATTCGTAGGGTTGCCAGGTGTCCTTCAGGAAATTACCAGACAATGGCTATCACGTTACGGGGATATATATATATATATATATATATATATAAATTATATATCGGTGTGTGTGCGTGTGTGTGGTGGGGCGAAGCTTGGCGGGGGCAAAAACCGAAATTTCCCGGGAAACGTTGGGTAATTCATATTGTAATATATATGTATATATGTACACACATATATATATATATATAAGGCAGTATCGGTGCCGGGTACTGTTTGAAAATTATTGCAATGTGTGAGCCAAACCACGGACGCCTAGATAAACTGGCTTTTTAAATCCAGACGTCCGTGTTTGGAAGCAGCCAAGTAGGCTACATGCCTATAGATCTGAAGGGTGGATAAAATTATGCATAGGCCTGTATATAACAATATATACATATATATATATATAATTATTATAGTGGCTAAGTTGAAAATTTGGCGCCCGTACGAATGACTGACTTTGGATATTAAACAATATTAAAAATACATTTAACGATTTTAGCACTCAGTTCCATTCTGCAGATAACCTCAGTTGACCTATAG
>CATKHU010000059.1:0-2500 GCA_949752735.1 Lumbricus terrestris
TCTCACACGCTTCCTTCGTCTTAAAAGCCGTGACGACAAAACGTCCACCGAGACAGCGGCTGCACAGTCATTGTCATCTAAATCATTCCACACTCTAAGGCAACAGCAATTCTTGTTGCACTGAAGAAATTCTGTTCCTTTCGATTTCCTAAATAATTTATACCACAGCAGTGTCTTCGAGTTGTCTAGACGCAGGAGAAGGCGGAAGAGCAGACACAAAGAGTCAAGCAGACAGACAGACAGACAGACAGACAAACAGACAGACAGACAGACACGCAGGCAGACACACACGCAGACAGACACATACGCGCGCACGCACACACTGTGACACACACAAGCAGAGTGGCCTACAAGGAGACAGGCTATATAAAAAATTGTGACCTTCGACCTAACCTGTTGCTAGGCAACGTCGGTAGTCCAGTAAGCAATTCATCTGTTGCCATGAGGGCGTAAATAGCGGTTGCTAATCGACGATGCTAAGCGACAGTTGCTAAGCCACAGTTGCTAAGCGACGGTTGTTCTGTGGAAGAAGGGGAGAGATCAATTGAAGCAGGATAAAGATGAGAATTTGGAAGATGTGGAATGAGGAAAGGGGAAAGACAGGAGGAGGAGGAGGAGGAGGAAGGACGGGTTGAGCGGGATGATTAAGTGGAAAAGAAGAAGAGTCTAAACCCAGTTGTAAGGACTTTGATTTTGACGAGGTCGAATGAGAAAAAGGGGACTAATAAGAAGAATGGTGAGATGTACATGAGAGAAATGGAAGAGAGGGAAGATCGGAAGATAGGAGGAGAGGAATGATGGAAGAAGGAAAGGGGTAGAGAGATGGAAGGAGGATGGGAAGAAATGATGGAAGAACGGAAGGGGTGGAGAGACGGAAGGAGGATGGGAAGAAGTGAAGGAAGAGCGGATGGATGGAGATTTAGATTAATGTGGAAGAAAAGAATGGAGGGAATGCGGAAAAGGTGGAAAGTAGAGTGTTCAAAAGTAGGGATGGAGAAACACAATGGGAAGGAATGAGGAAAAGGGAAGGAGTACACGGTCCTAATTTATGAGGAGGAGAATGAGGAAAGAGCAAGGCATGAGAAAGAATAACGTGTAAGGTAGGGGGACTAGGAAGGAGTAGAGAATGAGAGTGGGGGGATGAGAGACAGAGTGATGGAACGAGAGAAGAAATGCAACAAAGAAGGGATTTAGATAAAGGAAGGACGAAAAAGACAAAGGAAGGAAGAAAAAGAAAGAGGAAGGAAGAAAAAGAAAGAGGAAGGAAGAAAAAAAAGAGGAAGGAAGAAAAAAAAAGAGGAAGAGAAAGGAAGATATAAATTAGAAAAGAAAGAGGAAGAAAGAAGAAGAAAAAGAGAGAAAGAATGCGTGAAAGAATGGCAAAAGGAGCGAGGAGGGGTTGGAAGGAGGGAGGGAAGGGCGGCCGTGTGTAATCGGAAGCGTATAATCGGGACAAACCCATAACCGCGTAACAGCCCGTTACCATGGCGACCGACTGTGAAAGAATCGTTAAAGAGATGCATGTTCCGTGTAGGACAGGGGAGGGTGGGGCAAGTGTGACATGGATAAGGATCAAGCAACCCCTCCTCCTACTCCTACCCCTCTTCCCCTTCGTCTTCACCCATCGGCCGAAAAGGAAATAATGGCCACGCAGATATATATCTGAACTGCTCCTTTTGACAGCCTCCACTGAGCTCTGCCTCTGCCTGTCTGTCTGCTCATCTGCCTGTCTGTGTGTCTGCCTGTTTGTTTGTCTGCGTGTCTCTGCCTTGCTCTCACTTTGTGTGGCTGTGTGTGTGAGCCTATGTATGTGTCTCTATTGGATTAGAAGTGTTTGATCTGTTTGGTCATTTGTCCCTTTGCATCTGTCTGTCTATGCTCGTATGTCTGTCTGTCTATGCTCGTATGTCGTCGATGACATCTTTCTCTGTCTGCTTGTAAATATGCATTCTTGCCTGTCTGTCTGTTTGTTTGTCTCTGTATGTTTCTTTAAAGATGGAAGAGGAGGAGTAGGAAGGAGCCATTGGAAGATAAAAATGAAGAAGAAGAAAAAGACGAAGAAGATGAAGAAGAAAAGAAGAAGAAGAAGAAGAAGACAACGACGACGAAGAAGAAGAAGAAGAAAAAGAAGAAAAGAAGAAAAAGAAAAAGAAGAAAAGGAGAAGGAGGATGACGAAGAAGAAGAAAAGTAAAAGAAGAAGAAGAAGAAAAAGAAGAAGAAGAAGACAACGACGACGAAGAAGAAGAAGAAGAAAAAGAAGAAGAAGATAACGACGTAGAATAAGAAGAAGAAGAAGAATAAGAAGAAGAAAAAGAAAAAAGAAAAGGACAAGGAGGATGAGGAAGAAGAAGAAAAGCAAAAGAAGAAGAAGAAAAGGAGGAGGAAGAAGAAGAAAAGTAAAAGAAGAAGAAGAAGTCGACAAAGAAGAATATGACAGACGAAGCAAAGCGAACAAAGAAGAAGAACATGAAATATGAAGAAAGTCAAACACAGAGAATA
>CATKHU010000059.1:7500-23003 GCA_949752735.1 Lumbricus terrestris
AACACAAGACTACGATTGTTTAAAGAAGCATCTCTTGAAAAGATTCCAATTGACAGAAGGAGGGTATCGTAACAAGTTAAAAATAGCAAGATGGAACAAGGAGAAACTCCTTCAAATTTCATTTACAGATTGCAACGATATTTGCAGCAATGGTTGCTACAAGCTGGATTTGAGCAGACCTACGAAGGAATCGAGGATCTACTGTTAAAAGATCAATTTTTCCTCACTTGTAGTAACGAGTTGAGGATGTTCATTAAAGAGAAAGGAAAAATGAGCTTAAAAGACACATTGACGTGTGCAGAATCTTACATCGAAGCTCATGGGTACAGATATGCAGAGAATTCTGTAAAACCTCAAGGGAGATTCAATAATGACAGAGGTAATGGAAAGCCATTTGAAGAGAAATCGAGAGAGAAATTCCAAGGAAACATGAACAGAGGAAGAGTCGAAACGCGACAGAACAAAGAGACAAATCACAGTGGAAATGTGAATAGAGGATTTAGTAGAGATAGAGAGCAGGCAGCGGAACACAAGATAACTTGTTTTGCATGCGGTAAGGTAGGTCATAAAGCATATGATTGTGTGAACAAAACTAAAGGGTTTGTTAAACACACAGCTGCAGCAGTACAGATTTACGAGAATAGGGCGTACAGGGCTGTACAGACAAATGAAAATACGAAATCGAATGAAATTGACAGAACAGTAGAACGCCAGGATAGGAAAGGTAAAGAAGAAGTACCGAACCATATGGCAGCAAGTACGGTAGTTACGGAACGGAAAGATGGTTGCATTGACATTGAAAGTATAGACGAATGTCAAGCGAAGGTCAATGGCGTAGACGCCAATTGTCTTTACGATTCTGGAGCGAGTACATGTATCGTGAGGAGATCGCTAATCAAGGATAGTGATTTGACTGGGAAGGAAACGCACTGCATCCTAGTTGATGGGAGCTTAAGGTGTTTTCCTACAGCCAATGTAAACATTGAGAGCGAGTATTTTACTGGTGAAGTTGAGGCAATGGTTATGGATGAACCAGTAAAGCCGATAATTATTGGACGCGTGAGAGGGTTAAAATATACAGTAACGAATGAGAACACGGATGAAAATATAATTAATTGTGACAAAGGAGAGAAAGTGAATGAGACGATTATGAGTGAGAAACAAGAAAAAGTTGAGTATAAAGGAATACTCAAGAGAAATGTGAATGCTAATTCACGTTGGCAAGATGCCAAGAAGACAGTAAGATTTGAGAGTGATGAAATGAGCACGGAATATGATGACGTAATAGAGAAAGTTGGAAGTGATGACGTCATGAACAGTGACGCACATCAAACGACAGCAGCGATAGAAACGAGAGCTGAGTCGAAGAAAGTGGTGAAATATAAACCACTCAAGGTCACAGAAATGCCCGACCTGAATATAACCACAAAAGAAATAAAGGAATTACAGAAGACAGATGAAACATTGAAGAGTTACTGGGATAAAGCATCTGAGTGGAATGGCGATGAGAAGAGTACAGAAAAAGTGCTGTACGTAAAGAAAGATGGATTGTTGTACCGGAGATGGAAGGAAGTATTGAAAGATGAAGCGAAGTGGCAGTTGATGGTTCCGAAACAGTTGAGAAACAAAGTTCTAGCTGTAGCACATAACTCGCTACTGTCAGCTCATCTAGGCATGAAGAAGACTCATGATAAAATTGTGAATGAATTTTATTGGCCAGGGATAAATCAAGAAGTTCGGCGATATATATTAAGTTGTGATGTATGCCAGAAAGCAGTGGATAAGAAAGTGAACTACAAGGCACCGATGGGACATCTTCCAGTGCTGGATGTACCGTTCAAGCATGTCTGTGTAGACATCATAGGAGCCATAGAGCCAATGTCTATGAGAGGATATCGTTATGTATTAACGATTATCGACTTGAGCACCAGATATCCTGAAGCGATACCGTTGAAAGGAATAAGTACCGAGGAAGTGGCGGAAGCCTTGTTTAACTTTTACTGTCGGATGGGCGTACCACAAAGAATTCATACAGATAGAGGAAGCCAATTTACGTCAGAACTAATGGCCGAAGTAAACAAAATGTTGTTGATCAAGCACACGATGACAAGTCCGTACCACGCGATGGGAAACGGTTGTGTAGAACGTCTTAATGGAACGATTAAGACTACACTGAGAAAACTGATAGGTGAACAAGTAAAAGAGTGGGACAGGTACTTGGCACCACTACTTTTCGCATTACGAGATACTGTACACGAGAGCCACGGATACACGCCTTTCGAATTAATCTTCGGAAGATCATGTAGAGGTCCGGTACAGATATTGAAGGAACTGTGGACAAATGAAAAAGTGGAAGACGAGGTGAAGGATGTATACACATATATGACAGATCTACGAGAGCGTATAGAGGAAACGTGTAATATGGCGCAGAAAGCAATTCACAAAGCTAATGCGAAGAACAAGAAGTACTACGATAAAAAGGCACGATATAGAAAACTGGAGATTGGTGATAAAGTACTATTGTTACTGCCGAGTTGTAATAATAAAATGCTTGTTAAATGGCAAGGACCATTTGTTGTCAGAGGGAAAATCGGAGATTACGATTACAAAATTGAGGTTGATGGTGGAAAACTGAAAACATACCACATCAACATACTGAAGAAATACTACGAGAGGAGTGAAGAAGAATTGTCAGGTTCTGAGACAATAGCATATGTGTCAGCTATTGTACATGATGGTAGAGAAGGTGAAGACGAAGAGGAGGAGATATTAAACCTGTATGTCAGTAAGCAAACTGAGACTTACAAGGATGTTGATATTAATCCACAATTAGAAGATGAACAGAGAGGTGAATTAGAGAAATTACTGAGAGAATATCAAGACATATTTACAGATAAACCAGGAAGAACTGACATGGTGAAACACGAGATTCATCTTACGAGTGATGAACCTGTTAGGATGAAAGCATATCCAACACCGTATCATCTACAGTCTGAAATTGATAAGGAAATTGAGATAATGTTAGAGAATGGGATAATAGAAAGATCAGAAGCAGCATACGCAGCACCGCTTGTTGTTGTTAAGAAGGCTGATGGAAGCAATAGACTTTGCTGCAACTATAAGCAATTGAACAAAGTGACAGTTTTTGATCCAGAGCCGATGATGTCAAACGAGGATATCTTCAATAAACTGAGTGGCAGCAAAATATATAGCAAGTTTGATTTTTGCAAAGGATATTGGCAAATTCCAATGAGCGAAGAATCAAAAGATTATACGACTTTCATTTGTGCAAGTGGATTGTATAAATTTAATGTACTACCATTTGGATTGGTAAATAGTGCTTCAAGCTATAACAGACTGATAAGGAAGATTTTGCATGGAACCGAGAATCTGGAGAGTTATGTTGATGACATACTAGCTCATACAGAAGGATGGACTAAACATATGAAGATTTTACGAGAATTTTTTCAAAGAGTGAGAGATGCTCACCTGACTTTGAAACCAAAGAAATGTTCGTTAGGCTATGGACGCATAGATTTCTTGGGTCATACGTTAAACAACGACGACATTAGTCCTAAAGGAGAATCGATAGATAAGATTGTGGAGATGCCACAACCGAAAACGAAGAAACAAATAAGAAGCTTTTTGGGAGCAATAAACTATTACAGAAAATTTATTCCTCATTGTGCTGAACTGATGGCACCATTAAGTGACTTGACAAAGAAGTCAGCAGCTAATAATGTTGATTGGAACGAAGAATTAGAAGAGAGTTTTAGCAAGCTGAAAGCAGCACTTGCTAAGACACCAATATTAAAGTTACCAAACTTGGAAAAGGAATTCGTGATTCAAACGGATGCATCAGGAAGAGGGATAGGTTGTGTCCTGATACAGCAGTATGAAGGGATAAACCACCCGATTGCATATGCGAGTAGGAAACTATTGGAAAGAGAGATGAGATATTCAGTTGAGGAGAGAGAATGTCTAGCGATAATGTTGGGAATTAGTCGGTTTGACAGGTACTTGTGTGGAAAGCAGTTTGTGATTGAGACAGACCACTGCGGACTACAGTACATGAAAGAAGGGAGAATGAGAAATGCGAGAGTCATGAGGTGGAGTCTAGCACTTCAAAATTATTGCTTTACGATACGATATATCAAGGGAAGCAATAATGTTATGTCTGATTATTTGAGTAGAGGAATTACATAGTACTTAAATATATCAGTAATGTATTATAATAATGTAGATAAGAAGTTCAGTAATGTTGTATTGTTGTGTAAGATAGAATAAGGAAGTTGATAGAAATTTAGTTGATAGATAATTAGGTGAGATTGTAAAGCCTGATTACAGACTTTTGAAGGAGGGGTATTTGTAGCGTATTAAATCGCTATTATCTATCAAACTAACTTGTCTGATATTATATGTTAATTCTAAGTAGGAGTTAAGCTAGATAATTTAGTCGGCGTATCTAGATTAATAATTTGGCGTCTAGTGGATTAGTAACTAGGAGACCATGAATCTTGCGTACATGAGCGAGGCAGTCATGGTGACGTCAAGCGGTTACTACGGACGCTTACGTAAGCGAAAACATTTGCATTGACGCGTAACCAATTAAAAGCATCGAAATGAGCGTAACGGACAGAATTGAATGGAAACAGCCACGTCATTGAAATTCGACATAAACGGTTGATTCCTTGCTTGAACATTGAGAAAGATGGTTGTTCAGTTGTGGCTGGCAATTCATTTGAAGTTTATTCAATGGTGAGGATGATGATTATGCTCGTATCTGGTCGTAAAACAGTACGAGGCATTCGTGTGAGAGTAGAGGCGATTTAGAAATTCGAAGTTGCGAACTCTAACGTCCGTGAAGTCTACATTGTGATCGTGACGGTTGGTGAGACGATATTCGTGTGTTGAGAAACGATTTTGGGCTCGTTGTCTCTGGTTGACATTTCAAGGTCATTTTCAATTGGGAAGGAAATTCTCATTGGTTGGAGTGTGATAATTTGATGCTACGGAAGTATTGAATATTGTCTTGTCTGGTATTCGATCTGGATTCCACAGCTTGACAGTATCTCATTATCCTTCTTCAAATATAGCACGAGGTTGCTTATCTTCATTCAGTGAATCTACGGAGAATCAGCAGAACTATTTCTTCAAATATAGCACGGGGTTGCTTATCTTCATTCAGTGAATCAACAGAGAATCTACAGAACTATTTCAAGACCGTTTACACTACAGAAACGACATGTCATATATCTCAACTGTGGAGCACAGATAAGCTAAAAGATAATTATAATTAGTGATACGCCAAATAAGTAAATAGGAATATTGCGTAATTGTATTGTGTATTTAATAGTTTCAATTATATCATACATTTATAAAGAATTGGTGTCTCTTTGAACAGATCATTTAAATGCAGTACATTTTCAATTACCCGCTAAAATAAGCATAAAAACGGAGACGTTACAAATAGATCATCTATTCGTTCATTAATTCCCATCTATTATAGATGTGAATTAATGAAAGAATAGATGTTAATGAAAGAATAGAATTGATTAATTGAATAAAGCCTGAACGAATTAATTAACGAATAAACTGCGGAAAGAATAGAAAAGTGAATGAATGACTGGATGAAATGAATGAATGAATGAAAGAATGAATGAACAATTGCATGCATTGTGCTACATCAATGGATGAATGGATGATTATAGATGGATTAGCGTGCGGATGAGTGAGTGACGGAAAGGAAAATGGCTGCTTAATCATTTATTGATTACGCTCTTGTTTGAGTCATTTAACTTTTTAAAGAACTCCCATAGCGTCTTTTCTTATGCGCGGCTTAAAGGTTAATTTATGTAAGCGCATGTAAGCGTTGTATAATTATTTATCTAGGGAAAGATTGGCAGCAGTGCACCTTTGACGAACTTGTACTCAGCCTTGAACCCCTTTGCGTTCGATGGACTCGTCCGACTGACGAACGTCACTTCCATCACCTGACCATTGCTCATTAGCATAGGAGCTCTTCTCTTGCCGCAGTAGACGCCGATGTCACGTGGTAGTCCGTTTATGTAAACTGTCACGGTCACAGAATCGACCTCGTCACACCTTAACCACAACAATCACAGATCCTACTTTGCATTGCGACGATAGCGTCAGCCGATCCCACTTCGAAAAGTGAGGGGTGATAGTAACTAAAAAGAGAACGTTTTCGTAAATGAAATTTAAACAGAAGCTAGAATCCAAAAGAGATTTGTAGCAAGGAATTTGGTGCAAATAAAAAATAGACAAAACAAAAACGAAAACGGAAACGACGTTTGTTAGCCAAAGACAAAACAAAATTTTTGAATTGAAGTCAAATCTTCTTTTATTGCAACGGTGCAACCAGGTTTAAGCAATGGCAATACGTTGAGTCGTTGACAATCAAAAAGAAGCATATTAAGCAGGATGAGCAATTGAGTGATGTCAAAATGTTTCCAATTATTGTTGAATTATTCTGACAGCAGTAATTATAACTGGTAACGAGGACGACGACAAAACAACGTCGACAATGATGATATGATCAGGGTTTTTTTAACGTGCAGTTGTACACAAAATGCGCAGTTCTAAATGGATGTGTGACATTGTGTGTAGTTGTAGAAGCACTTCTGTCACAAGTTCTGTGCAGTTAAAACTAGCAAAAAAGGTCATTGTCCTCCGATTGGAAGTAGTTTACCATGGAGGATGGGAGGGAAAAGAAGGAGTTGTGCAGTTCTAAAAATTCCTTTAAAACAACCCTGGATAGTATGGTGATGATGATGACGACGACGACAGAAAACCTGGCTGTTTAGAAACACAAACACAAATAAACAGATAAACATAAACCTAGACGTCACTTACGTTTGATTGGCCAGTGAGCCAGAGGTCATAGGTCGAGGGTCGTTGAGGTCAATGTCGGTGAAGATGATCTGAACCCTCTCCTCGCCCTGACCTTGAAAGACGTAGCGACACGTGACGTCGACGGGGTGCGGGAGGGGGTAGTTGGGGCTGTTGAATGTTCCGTTCAGATGCAGCGCCCCTCTGCTCACGAACTCCAGGTTGCAGTCAGACTCTAAACAGCAGTCACGCGCAGACACGTAGAACACAACTCCGGCAATTCATATAGCGCGTTAACATGGTTCCTGGTAAAGAATGTTTTTAATGCATGCATAGGAAGACTTTGAGCGGAAACAGTCTAGATAAAAGACCAGATATTAGATTAGGTAAGATTTGATTTTCTCTGGGTTGGACTTGATGGGGTAGGGTCACTATAGGGCGTCGATAAAAAAAACAGAAAGCAAGGAGAGGGGGAGGGGAGAGGGAGGACGAGGAGAAGGAGGAGAAGTAGAAGGAGGAAGAGAATGAGACGACCATGAATCATATTATTGAAAATGAGATTGCAATTGCCGATTTACAAAGCTTCACTTCAAGAGAGATCATATAATACTAAAGACATCATTATAGATCGTTCGTGATCATAGGCCATGTCATATACCAAAACATCACAGACATTACAGATGATTGACGACCATAATCCGACCAGAATCAGCGATGGGGCATTGGGACCAAAGTCAAAGAAACCAGACCATACATAGAAGACCATTACATAGAAGACCTATACATAGAAGACCTATACATAGAAGACCATACATAGAAAATCTATACATAGAAGACCATACATAGAAGATCTATACATAGAAGACCTATACATAGAAGACCATACATAGAAGACCATACATAGAAGACCTATACATAGAAGACATAATTATACATAGAAGACCATACATAGAAGACCATACATATAAGACCTGTACATAGAAGACCATACATAGAAGACCATTACATAGAAGACCATACATAGAAGACCTATACATAGAAGACCATACATAGAAGACCTATACATAGAAGACCATACATAGAAGACCTATACATAGAAGACCATACATAGAAGACCTATACATAGAAGACCATACATAGAAGACCTATACATAGAAGACCATACATAGAAGACCTATACATAGAAGACCATACATAGAAGACCTATCCAAAAGTAGCAGACACAGATTACATGAGGTCTTACGTATAACCTGGAAATATCCTTTCAACGCCACGCTCCCTCCACCCCACTTACACACGCAATACATACCTCATAATTATATGGTTCACAATACTGGGAGATAGGAGTCATAATAGAAACCCTTCATAGATGAAATCCTTTAACACAATTGCAACAAATACAATTATACCTGCATGCACGCATACGCACACTCACAGGCACACGCACACAAAAGCACACACGCACACACACGCACTCTCTCTATCTGTCTGTTTCTCTGTGTTTATGTTTGTGTGCGTGCGTGTGTATGTTTATGCGTGTGTGTGTGTGCGTGTGGGTATGTGTGTGGGTGTGCGAAATGAATGTATTATGCACAATTATTATAATTATATCACATATAGATAATGATAAAAACACGAAGAGAGCAAGACACACGCGTATACGCCGTATAGGCCCGTATAGTCAGAGGGAGAGACAGTGAGAGATGGCTGGATGGCTGGATGGATGGATGGATGGAAGGATGGAGGAAGTGATGGAGAGATGGATTGGAGAGATGGATTTCCATGTAGGTCCCCGAGTGCATGGAAACCGGAATGAAGAGTGATGGAGAAGTAAAAGAAGAGGAGGAGGAGGAGGATGTGGAAGATGGTGGACGGACTGTCGTGACCCCCACCCCCACCTCCCCCGAGAGATTGCTGGAGAGCCGACGTCGGTCAAAGACATGGCATCGAGCCATCGCGGAGGGGACATGGAGAAGTAGATGGAAGAAGAAGAAGTCGATGGATGGATTGATTGATGGAGTGGAATGAGATTGATTGGTGGCGAGTGGATGGATGGATGGGATTTGGCTTTGTGGATAGATGGATGGATGGATAAATGAATAAATGATTAAATGGGTGGATGAATGGATAAATGGATAAATGGATGGATGGATAAATAAAAGAATAAATGAATGAATGGACGAATGGATGCATGGATGGATGGACAGATGGATGGATGGATAGATGGATGGCTGGCTGGATGGATGGATATATGGATGGACGGATAGATGGATAGATGGATGGATGGATGGATGGATAAATGGATGGATGGATAGATGGATATATGGATGGCTGGATGGATGGATAGATAGATGAACAGATGGACAGATGGAATTGTGCACATGTCACACACACGGTTATCAATGTCGCTCCGCAATAATCGTCCGATTGAAATTCTCCTCGGATCCGATCTAAAAAGGTGCTTCATAAATGTTGCACCTTCATCGCTCCCCAGATGTCGTTTATTTAAGCTGCAGCCCACCACCCCGTCGCACTCGTGCCTCTACCGTGTGTGTCCCTTTCGCAACCGCACATATACATGTATAACGTCTTAACGCTTCGAAGGAAAGATGATTTGGCGCCGAATTCTGGAGCAGACGACAGCATCGCCGACGTTGCTAATCGAGTCATGCAAATTGCGTCATTTCCGGTTTACATACATTGTATACGACGTCGTTTTATGGGGGAAGCTGGGGGTCGTTGACATTCGTTGCTTTCTGGGTCAGGTCGTTACTTATGCTTAGCGTTATGTTGCGCTTTTAGAGTATGGGTGATGATTTGGGGGAGAGCATAGGAGAGGAGAAGAGAGGAGAGGAGATGAGAGGAAAGCATAGGAGAGGAAAAGAGAGGAGAGGAGGTGAGAGCATAGGAGAGGAGAAGAGAGGAGAAGAGAGGAGGGGAACAGAGGGGAGGGAAGGGGAGAGGAGAGGAGAGGGAGGAGAGGAGAGCTTAGGAGAGGAGAAGAGAAGAGTGGAGGGGAGGGGCATGTGTGCATGTGTGTGTGTGTGTGCATGTGTATATGTGTGTGTAGGTGTGTGTGTAGGTGTGTGTGTAGGTGTGTGTGTGTGTGTGTGTGTGTGTGTGTGTGTGTGTGTGTGTGTGTGTGTGTGTGTGTGTGTGTGTGTGTGTGTGTGTGTGTGTGTGTGTGTGTGTGTGTGTGTGTGTGTGTGTGTGTGTGTGTGTGTGTGTGTGTGTGTGTGTGTGTGTGTGTGTGTGTGATCGATTGAACGGGTTTTAATAACGGGGACCGGAGAGCGGGCGTGGGGTGTGGGGTTGGGGCGGTTTACCAGCTGAGGTCTTTTTCCTGACCAGAAATTCGTCTTAGATATTAGATTTCCGGAGTCGTTTGTCATCTGCACGTGACCTCTGACACGTCATCTACTTACGATATCCTCCTCCTCCTCCTCCTCCTCCTTCTTCTCTGTATACTTCTCTTCATCCTCTGTCTCTGTAGCCTCTTCTCCCCAACCTCTTCCTCCTCCTCCTCCTCCTCCTCCTCCTCCTCCTCCTCCTCCCTTCTTCCTCCTCTTCTTCCTCTTCCTCCTCTTCTTCTTCCTCTTCATCGTCCTATTCTTCTTCCTCTTCCTCCTCCTCTTCTTCCTCCTCCTATTCCTCCTCCTCTTCTTCCTCCTCCTCTTCTTCCTCCTCTTCTTCCTCCTCCTCTTCTTCCTCCTCCTCCTCTTATTCCTCCTCCTCTTCTTTCTCCTCCTCTTCCTCCTCCTCTTCTTCTTCTTCCTCCTTCTCTTCCTTCTCATCCTATTCCTCCTGCTCCTATACATCATGATTCTCTCTTTAATCCTCTTATTCTCACCAAGCTCCTTTTTGCACCACATGTAACTTCCTCCTCGTCCATCGTCGCTTTCTTCTCTTCATCTTCTCCTCATCATCCTGCTTCTTCTCATTCTCTTTTCGTTTGTCTTTCCTCTCTTTTCCGCTTTGTTCTTCTGATCCTCCGCATCCGCGCCATCTTCATCTCGTGACGTCAAAGAAAAGAGGAGGAGAAGGAGACGGAAGAGGAGGAGAAGGGGGACGAGGAGAAGGAGAAGGGGAAGGAGGAGAAGGAGGAGCAGGAGGAGGAGCAGGCGGAGAAGGAGAAGGGAAAGAGGAGCAGGGGAGGAGGAAGAGGAGAAGGAGGAGGAGAAGGAGAAGGAGAAGAGGAGGAGAATGACATGGGGATGCATTTGAAGAAGAGAAGAAAAGAATGGAGGAAGGTAGTAAGAACTGGTTGAATAGGAACAAGAAATGAGTATGATGAGGATTAGTAGGAGACTGAGGAATCCAATTAGAAAGACTTGAGATCATAGAAAAAATAGATTTGCCCGCATGGTTTCCTCCTCATCCTCCCCCATTCATTCCTCTTCCCTCCTCATCCTCCCCCATTCATTCCTCTTCCCTCCTCATCCTCCCCCATTCATTCCTCTTCCCTCCTCATCCTCCCCCATTCATTCCTCCTCTACTCGGAGGAGGAGGATGACATGCAGTGAACGACGCTTTCCATCACAGAAATCAATAAGTGAAGTCTCTCGCAATCATCGCAACCTCACAATCATCCAAAGCAAAACAGAAAGACAGAAACGGAGACAACAAAAATTCTAAGTCTACGCACAGAGGCAGACTGACGTATGCAGACAAGAAACAAGAGAAATATGCGCACATAGACAGACAGACATAGACAGACAGAGAGACACACATACATAAACAGTTAAACACACACATATTGAGCCAAGCATAGACGTACATTCGCACAAACGGAACTTCGGACCAAGGGAGCTGTATATATTATTTTGCTCTAGTCAGCAGCAGCAGCAGCAGCAGCAGCTGTAATCTCTGATAAACGATGATCTGGCGCATCATCAATTGCTACAGAAGAGAAATCAATTCCTGGAAGCAGCATCAGCAGCAGCAGCAGCAGCAGCATCGTCGTCATCGTCGTAATCCTCATCCATCGTCCATCGTCCTCTCCTCTTCGGACTCTGATCCGGATCAGCTGAAATCTTTTCCAGAACATTCGATATTAGTCTCTCAAGATCAGAAGGACATCAATTGCACTTCGCTCTCTTCTCCAGCAACACGCAGTCACGCCACAGGAAGACAGGCGGACAGACAGACGGACGGACAGACGGACAAACAGACGGCAGACAGACAGACGGACAGGCAGGCAGACAGACGGACAGACAGACGGACAGGCAGACGGACAGACAGACAGACGGACAGACACAGGCAGACAAACCCAACCTCAGACAAAAACACCCAGTCTCTCTTTCATTCATTTCACTCTCTCATCTCTGTTTCTTTGTCTCTGTCTGTCTTTAACTGTCTCTGTCTGTCTCTATATGTCTGTCTGGCTCTGTCTGTCTCTGTATGTCTGTCTCTGTCTGTCTCTGTTTCTCTCAGCCTCTGTATGTCTGTCTGTCTGTCTGTCTGTCTGTCTGTCTGTCTGTCTCTCTCTCTCTCTCTCTCTGTCTCTCTCTCTCTCTCTCCTCTCTCTCTCTCTCTCTCTCTCTCTCTCTCTCTCTCTCTATCTTTCTATCTCATTGTCTCTCTCTGCCTCTCTCTCTGTCTTTCTCTATATGTCTGTCTGTCTGTCTCATTCTACCACGTGACACGATCAATGAATATTTAATTAGCATCGGTCATTTCGTCGGGGTTTGCTTGACGCAAAGGTGGCAATCATTCGGCGATTACAACTCCCCCCGCCCTTCTCCCCCATAACACAACCCATGGCACTTCACCCCAATTGACCCCATCACTTCAGCCCCTCCATCACGCCCAGTCGACTGCTGCGTATAAACAGGGAACGTTCTCTGCAGCTCCTTGACCTCTCTCATTACCATTTTACCACACCCTTTTTAACCTTACCTCGTACAGTATAATTATGTGCGTGTATTTGCAGTTTAACGTCACTGTGTGGTAACAACGACCATTAGCGACGACCTCCTCCTTTATCCAGGCTTGGGACTGGCACTGGCAGAGTGCAACCAGTGGCGGAGCTTTACAGTATATGCCTGAAACTATGTTTATTGTACTTTAACTCACCTCATCACTAACTAGTACCTATTATAATTATCATAGAATTGAGTACAAACAGAGCCCACAAAAGTAGTGGCTCTCAAACAGAGTTGTGCCACCATATCCAGCATGCAACATGTTGGATTCAAACGTAAAGTATACACTGCAAGCAATGGAGGCGGCAGTATCACATATACTTCATTTTATACATTGCAAACTTTCAGCATAGCTATAAAAATTATTTTCGGGCAGTTTCTTTTAAGAAACCGGAATCTCTCAACGGTGCTTCATGACAAAAAAATCTTCGTGTCCGTTCCTTCTGCAGATGGCGCTCTTGTCGATGGAGCAGGTCTCCACAGGCAGTCACTCTCAGACGCGTAGAGAAAGATCTAAAAATTGCAGTCACGGCTTAGGTCCGTCTGCCTTACTTATTATTTTTATTTCGGATATCTTTGAACAGACCAGTTGTTCTTCATCGATTGCTTCCTTCTTTCGTTCTTCTCTTCCTCTTTATTCTGATTTCCTCGCATTATTCCACGCCCATTCCTCCATTTTGAATCTGACATCCCTGAGGGAGATGGTGACGCGTGGGGATTATTGCACGGAACCGGGTACTTTAATCGCGGATGCGCACATGCGTCCTGCATCGACGGAAAGCTCACTGTGCCCCAGTGTACCCTATCTCATCTGCGATCCGTTCTGACCTCTGCCGTCCCAAGGGAAGTTGTGCGTGGAGGGGCAGGAGAGAAAGGAGTTGATAGAAGAAGAGTTATTTGAGAGAGAGAGAGACAGAGAGGCAGAAAGAGAGAGAGAGGGAGGGAGGGAGGGAGAGAGGGAGAGGGAGAGGGAGAGAGAGAGAGGAGGCTGGAAGGATGGATGGATGAATTGGTGAGTGTGCGGATGAATGGATAAATAGATGGATGGATGAATGAATGGACGGATGGATGCATGCATAAATGGATGGATGAGTGGAAGGATAAATTGGTAAATGGATGGATGGATGAATGTATGGATGGACGGACGGACGGATGGATGAGTAGATGAATGTATGATGGTAAAGGAGCTGAGATGGAGGGAGGGCTGCACCCGCGCACAACAGGGAACGGAGCGAAAGAGAGAGAGAGAGAGAGAGTGAATGTAGGCGGTCCCTTTGATCCGAATCGGGCGGTCCCTTTGATCTGTCGACTCCATCCATTTGATTCATTGCGACGAAATGAATGAGAGACCAATGCCATTGCAGTCTGTAGTGACGACGACGACGACGACGACAACGACGACGACGACGACGACGACGACGACGACGACGACGACGACGACGATAATATATGTTGCGTCAGTAGTTGCCTTCTAAAACGTTCCAAACAGCACCACCACCTATGTATGTCTGTCTGTCTGTTTGTCTGCCTGCCTGTTTGTCCGTCTGTTTGTCTGTCTGTTTGTCTGTCTGTTTGTTGTCTGTCTGTTTGTCTGTTTGTCTCTCTGTTTGTCTGTCTGTTTGTCTGTCTGTATGTCTGTCTGTCTGTTTGTCTGTCTGTCTGTCTGTTTGTCTGTCTGTCTGTTTGTCTATATATGTCTGCCGGTTTTCCGTCTGTCTCTGTCTCTGCCTCTCTCACTTTCTCTGTGTTTTTCTTTGTCTCTCTCTCTATCTCTATATGTCTGTCAATCTGCGTCTTTCTATCTGCCGATTATGCCGATTATGTCTGTCTGTCTTTATATATGTCTGTTTGTGGGTCTGTCTGTCTTTATGTCTGTCTGTTTGTATGTCTGTTTGTCTGTCTGTCTGTTTGTCTGTATGTCTGTTTGTCTGTCTATTTGTCTGTCTGTTTATATGTCTGTTTGTCGATATGTTTGTCTATCTGTCTGTGTGTATGTTTGTCTGTCTGTTTGTCAGTCCATCTGCATGTCTGTTGTCTGTCTGTTTGCCTCTGGGTGTCGGCATTTAGTCGTCCTTTAATTAATTCTGTGGCATTGGAGAAGTTTTTTTTTAGACAGAGTCACGATAGATGACAAACAGTCACGCTCCCTGTCACCTCTCATGCCCATTCCAAGGCCACCCTGCCCCCTTCTCAGTACTCAACCAAAAGTGTCCTTCTAGTGATGTCCCTTGCAAATTTCATCCCTAATTCTCTTCCCTCTGTAACTTCCAACCCTATTCTTGTCCCTTTCAAATCCCCTTCTTAGTACTCTTTCTATTTCCCTTCCCAGCACCTTTTCTATTTCCATTCCCAATACTCTTTCTATTTCCCCTTCCATGCAGTACCCAGGACTGTACCCTTTCTATTCCCCTTCCCAATACCCTTTCTAATTCCCCTTCCTAGTATCCATATTTCCCCTATCTAATACCCTCTCTATTTCCCCTTCCCAGTACTTTTCTATTTCCCTTCCCATGCAGTACCTTTCTAGCTATTTCCCTTTCCTAGTACCCTTTCTATTTCCCCTTCCCAGTAACTTTCTATTCGCCTTCACAGTCCCTTTTTATTTCTCTTCCAATAGCCTTTCTAATTCTCCTTCTTAGTGCCATATTTCCCCATCCCAATACCCTCTCTATATTTTCCCTTCCCAGTAATCTTTCTATTTCCCTTCCCATGCAGTACCTTTCTATT
>CATKHU010000061.1:0-30804 GCA_949752735.1 Lumbricus terrestris
TGCTAAGATTGGTATGTTGGAAACTTCATCTTCTCACATGCAAAATAAATCCACAACTAAGTACATACTGGCAGCCTGCCAGGGGTCAGTCAACTTCTGGAATAGAATGCCTATTGTACTCTGAAATGATCTTCTTGACCTTCCTCTGTCTCTTTTCCATAGGCCATTACCGGTATGTTTGATCAAGTTATTGTATTTGATTGTGGTCTTATGTGATCAGGTTAAGTGTTAAGGGCTCCTTTGAAGAAGTTTCTCTTCAAGAAATGCTGTACCATAATACCCAGATTATGTACTGTAAGGGCCTAAGTGCGCTAGTAGTGACTGGTGCCTTCAACATTACTACAATTATTATACTGTTCTGTTCTGTTCTCTGTTCTCAGCCATTCTCGTTTCGAGGTTCGGCCGCATCATGAACAATATTCCTCCAGCGTCTCCGGTCTTCCACCAGTCGTATCATTTCCTCCATTTACTACAATACTACAGTCAGGCAATAGTTCTAATTCCGGTCCCCTCAGCTCCCCTGTAGGTTTTAAAGTCACTTTGTTCATTTGCTCTCTGTGCAAAAGTGTGCATGACTCTTGCAAGAATTGCCCGATCTATCATATGACACCCAAGTACTGTATACAATTAGATAAACGGTCAGTTGTGTTACTGCAATACTGTGACCACGAACAGCATACTACACAATAGCTTCAAATTTTTAAAACAAACCTATAAATTAAAATAAAAACAAAGACGAACCTTAAGTGTAACTCGAGCATTTGTCTTGAGCACGTGGCTGGTATATTCCTCCAGTTCCTTTGCCAAATGCTCTTGCTTTGGGTCATATTTCTCCGTGTACTCACACTCGGATGCTGCATAGTGGCAGGAAATCGACTAAACATTAACAAATTAGCAAAAGAAATTGGATTTTCATACACAACTTGAATTTTAAAGAGAAAAACTAATTAATCTTGTTTTGTTTCCACACAAAACGGGTGATCTCACTAACTCTCTACAGTTTTCGATCAATGTTAGGCCTACTGCCATATCCCAGAACAGTTCTATTAAACTCCTTGAAGTACTGGAAAGTATCCTGGATAAGATCAGAGAGAAAGAGAGAGAGGTGGAAATCAATGGCATAGAAATCAATAATGTCTGCCTCGCCGATAATATTGACATGATAGACGAAGATGAGCAGAGACTAGAGGACACAGCACGAACACTGAATGAGGAAGAGGTATATGGTCTTACCATGAACTTTGAAATAAGGAAAACACTATAGTATTTGATGGGAAGAATTCTACAAAATAGCTAGTCATAGTCTAGACGGGAACCAACTGGAGATCTATTCGAACGTTGAAAAGTTCACATACCTCGGGAGCAACATGACGTACGATCTGGACAACAGGAAAGAAATATTGGTTAGAAAAGAAAAGGTGACAACAACGCTGAAAGCGATGCACAAAATCTGAAAACCAAGTCTATAAAGACGGGGGGGAATGAAGACGTTGCAGACGTTGTGTCTTTTCGGTGGTATACTGTACGGATGTGAGGCTTGGGTGATAACAAAGGATGTGGAACAAAGGATACTGGCCCTCGAAAGAAAGTGCTATAGAAATATTCTGAAGATAACATGGACACAGAAAGCTAGCAACACGGCGTTGTATAGACGAATAGTACCGTACCCCTAAAAGAAAACGTCATGCAGAAACTGATCCAGAGAAAGCTAGGATTGTTTGGACACATCTGTAGAATGAGCGACGAGAGAAAGATCAAAGCGCTAATTATGTTCGGACTCAGACTGATGATGGATGGTACAAATAGGAGAGGAAGACCTTGCAGAGAGTGGCTAGACGACATCATCGGATGGGGCAGAGCATCGCTCAAAGAGCTGAGTCACACGGCAATGGACAGAGGACGATGGGAGCATAGTGAAGATGGCATCAGACACTACCTGTGGGCGTTGAGCCCATGGGTGCTGCCGCAGTGCTGCTGCTGCTGATGATGATGAAGTTCATATGGATAATTATTTATATCTGACATGAAAGTAACATATATTATGCTAATATATTTTGGCAAGAATCACTAAAATGTGGACGTATTACATCACACTTCTTATATGATCCCTCCCTCTATTCACTTTAAATTACATTACTCTTTAATGCTTTTTACCCACACAGCACATTGCAACTTCCACTTGTCAGTCAACATTACATTTGCAAGTCAGTTATCCTGCAGAAACAAGCAGTACGGCCCTACGTGTCATAGCTCTGGTCTCTTACCATAAAATTACGCAGACTGGCACTATATTACATAAGCTCAAATTATTTATCTTATATTATAAGTCTGAATGTTTGTCCTTCCATATGTGTGTGCGTGCGTGTGTGTGTGTGTGTGTGTTGACTCTTCGTAACAAAATAGGCTCGGAAATGAAACAGCGTCGGTTTTTAAAAAAATTGCAATTGATTCTTATCCAAATTATAAGGTCAACGCAACTATTTTCATCTTTTAATTCAATTTAAAACCAGAGTTTTTAGCGTTTTAAGACAGATTTCATCAATAATCGCTCACGCTAACGCTTTAGTAAAGGGTCTACAGTCCGCATGACGTCATACCCGCCCAGTAATAATTTCCGTAGCGCCCCGCAGGGGCGGGTCACGTTTGGCTTTTTGGGAAGCGGGGTGGGGTGGAGGGTTGGCGAAAACCCGAAATTACCACAGTGTAGTGTTTAAAACCCTAAATTTCCCTGGCAACGCCGGGTAACACATCTAGTAGGCCTACTCTATAAAATAGAAACTTTTCAGTTGGATGCTTTCATGCAGGCTACCGCACAACATGGAATGCTATCTCCTATGTTCCAAAAATATTTTCAACAAGATTTCGCTCTACGCTCATTTTACAATAGGGATCTAAACAATACTGCACCTCTTTTGCTTTTTCAAGTTTTTTTTTAGATATTCTGTTAAGTGTATTGTCACTGGTGTAGGTATAATGTAGCCTATAGCAGTGGTTCTCAAACTTATACAAGCCGCGGATCGGCGATATTTTGTGTGTGAAGCTCGTTGACCGCTCACTTACATGGCAAGCGCAAAAAAGCGGCCTATATTAGACGCGACAGCTGCCTGGAGAAGAGTTACAGACGAACGCGCTCTCCTCAAGATCAAACCACGTGGATTCATTTCGTCCGGAGGATGCATACCGCTTGCCGAGGGAGGGAGCGCGAATACTGGGAGGCGGTCATCACTCGCCAGTCAACGGAGCCAAAGAAGTTGTGGTCGACATTTAACAACCTCCTCGGTCGTCAATCAGCCAGCCATCAATCGCAGTCATCACCGCCGTTCACTGCGGACGCATTCCTGGAGCGGCATACAGCTGAAAGTTCAACCATACGTGACGCTACCTCAGCTTCAGCTTCACTAGAATTCTCTGTCACTGATCACCGTCTATCTACCTTAAATGAGGTAACTGCACTAGACAGTGGCGTAGGCAAGGGGGGGTTTCGGGGGTCAAAACCCCCCCCATTGGCTTCGGAAAAAGGTTTTTTAAGGTTATTTTTCCGTTTAAGTAAGAAAAAATAGCAAAAAAAACAGGGTTTCTGGCCATAAAACCCCCCCCCCATGAAAAATTCCTGGCTACGCCACTGGCACTAGAGTTGCAAAAGCTAATTCTAGCATCTGCGCGAAAACGTGCGGGTTGGATATTGTCCCAACATTTATCATTCAAGTATTCATAGACGATCGACTTTCTGCCCTTCCTCACTACGCTCTGCAATTGGTCTATCCAGCAAACCCATCTTCCACCTTCTCAAAAACAGTCAATCCTGCTTCCTGTTCTGAAGAGAGACGGTCTGGACCCAAGTGATTCAACCAACTATACAGGTCAATTGCCAATGTTACTTTTTGTCCAAAATTTTAGAACGCATTGTTGCAAACCAATTAATTGCATATAGACATGCATGGGTTACTCCCCTCTCAGCAATCTGGTTTCCGTAGAAATTATTCTACTGAAACTCTTTTGGTTCGCATATATTGTCTGATTTGTATGGCGCCATAGACCAAGGTCACTCATTTAGCTCTGTTTGACGTCAGTGCCGACTTTGATGCAGTTGATCACTCTATCCTGCTAGAAAGTCCTTCTATTTCCTTTGGCCTAGCTGGTGCTCTATGAGAATGGCTTCGCTCTTTTCTATCTGGGCGCACTAATTGTATGGTAGGCCTATTGGGTGCCTCTGGGTCATGTTTAATACCAACCCCTTTTGGTGTACAACAAGGTTCAGTGTTGGGCCCTCTACTGTATGTTTTCTATACAGCTGGTGTTACCTTGTTGTCTACATGTGGCCTCCTGCACCAACTCTATGCTGACGACGTCGACGCCTATGCTCACTGCTGTGCCCCTGATGCAGTGTCCATTGTATCTTTAATGTCCAATGCCATTGATTTTCTCTCATCATGGATGGCATATAATCGCTTATCACTAAACCCCTCTAAAACTCAGTTCATCTGGTTTGGTATAGCACCAATTGACCTGCACTTAATAGCCGCAACTTTCCCTGATATCTCGTTCTCTCTCACAGTGCAAGACCTTGGAATTATTTTGGATCAAGAGTTCAATTTCTCAAAGCATATCAATTTGGTCACTCGTAGTTGCTACTACCAGCTTCGGCAACTCCGAGTTGTCTCAAGATCCTTCTCTCATAGTGCTACTCTGACACTTGTGCATGCCTTTGTCACCAATAGAATTGATCACTGCAGTTCGGTACTCGTGGGTCTGTCACTTGAGCTAATTGGGCGCCTTGAACGAGTTCTTCGTTCGGCTGCTCGCCTCATTAGCCACATTCCTAGGCCTAAATATGCCATCGTCTCTGCTTATATGCGTGACGTTCTTCACTGGCTCCCTGTTTCACAGCGCATCTCCTACCGAGTTGCTGCACTTGTCTGGCGATGCCTTCTTGATTGTGCTCCATCTAGCCTTAGTAGACCTGTCTCCGACCTTGCAGCCCGTCGAACTCTTCACTCTGCGACAACAGGAGAGCTTTTGGTTCCTCGAGCTCGCACTTCTACTAGACAGCACCGAGCCTTTTCTACTGTGGGTCCCGCTACCTAGGATGGTCTCCCACTAACCTTGCGACTTACGCCTAGACTAAATTCACCTTCTTTTTAAAAGTTGCTAAAATCTTATTTTTTAGCTGCGACTGGGCTGGGAGCGCCTCTGAGTAGGTTTCTTAAAGATGCGCAATATAAATTATCGAAATGAATGAATGAATGAATAAGTATGCTGTTAAAATACGGTGCTTTAAATATTCAAAACAAAACCCTAATTATTGCAAGTTTACGGTCTTTTTGTAACTTTTAAAAACTATCAAAAGGTTATTTATAACTAGAAATCTGTTTTAAATAATAAAAGCACCCCCAATTATAACCACATTTAATTTAATCCTTAATTTAATTTTTATTTGATTACATTTTAAAAGTTAAACTCAAGGTTCAACCAGTTCTGAATTATCATCAATTTCTTTGCTCAGAGTGTCTGAGCTCTTTTATTGTTCTTTCATTAAAAAACAGTCCAGACTGAGTTTTTAGCCTATGTTGGATCAATTTTTATATTCTTCAAAGACAATTGTTTATTTTGTAAAGTTAATATTAGGTTAAAAAATTAAGCAATCTTACTCTTGCAATGGTTGATCATCTCTGAACATTGCTTAGGACACTTAAAACAATTAGTCACTTTAAATTTTGATTACAGCATTTTTTCAATTATACACATTTTTCAAAAATTGGGATAGACAACTGGTATATTCCATCCCCCGGATAGCTCTAAAGGGGATAGAATATCTCGTGACACCGGCCGTTTTTCTTGCTCAAGGTCGGTACACAGTAATCCGACTTCTGCCTTGGCAAGAATCATTTTCATCAATCCAGCTTCCAATCAATCAACAATAATTTTTATCAATCCAAATTTCTATTTAAATAATAACTATATCAACAAAGCAAGTCCAGTTAATCGAGAATCTTTATCAATCCCACTTCTATTTAAGGAAAAATAATTTTCATCAATCCAATATCTATTTAACTAAAAAGTATTTCATCAATCCAGCTTCCATTTATAGATGATGTTCCCCCTCAAACTCACTTCTCTTTAGGCAGAAAAGAATTCCATCCATCCAGTTTCTATAGAAGCAAAGACTTAATTTCATCCAGTTTCCATTGACAGGACAGTTACCGCTCTAAATCCAGTTTCCACTTATGCCAAGAATTAGTTTTACCAACATTTATCTGTCTGATATTTTTCTGTAAAAGTTGGCTATTATGCGTCAATATGAATTACCCTTTAGTGTATAAAACCTGATTTAAAATTTCTTAATTATGGCCAAAATTTTGGCAAAAAACCCTAGCAGGTTACTTTATTGGCCCAACCTGCACATAATTATCGATTCAACCATCATCTAATATATATTTTCGTGAGTCTGTGTGCTTTTTGTTTGTTTGTCTGTTTGTGGCTTTGTTAGATCTGCACGGCCACAGCTTTGAAGCAATCGACCCCAATCCTTCGCAGGGGGATCGGGCTCGACCCGGAGCAGGTCAATGGGGGGTCGGCGAATCTCTGCCACCATGGGGCCAGGATGGGGGCAAAAAAAACATTTTCCCTACTGGCCGTTTCCCTCACAGGCTTCTTACTGTAACAGAAACTGGCGGTCCACCCTCCAATGCCAGGAGGGTAGGAAATCCGTGTGTAGGTACCGTCCGCGTGCAACCCCTCGCTAAAAAGGGTATGAGTTCGGTCTTCGTGGTATTTCGAAGGACTTACTCCGTGCAATTCTCCTGCCTATCAACTCGGAAGTCAGACAACGACACGATATCTTCTGTGACACGATTTATTGTAGCACAAAACCAGGCGACGATAAGAAAGCCTCTGCACCCCAGGGATGGCCGTATTCTGCAGAGCTGTCAACGTCGGACCGTCCGTGTCCGTCTGCGTGTCGCTTTCCGTCGTCGCTCCAGCACCTCGTCACGCCGCCGTCCAGACGTCTTCTCCTGCTCGTCGTCCTGTCGAACTCTCGTCGATGACGGTATCTACGGACGTCGGTACTACTGAACTCCCTCTGACTGTCGAACGTCGTGCTCTCTATCACTGCGTCTTGTGAGCCCCTGTGTCGTCTGTCCGCGTCTATTTATACCTTATACGGGCAGGACACCTAGTCTAGGGAACTTGCCTCGAAGGGGCGGAGCCTACCAAGGAACTTGCCTCAAGTTCTAGGGAACTTGCCTCAGACGCCAGGGAACTTGCCTCAAGAGGGCGGGGCTTACCAAGGAACTTGCCTCAGGCGCCAGGGAACTTGCCTCAAGTGGGCGGGGCTTACCAAGGAACTTGCCTCAAGTTCTAGGGAACTTGCCTCAGGTGGGCGGAGCTTACCAGGGAGCGGGCCTCAGGTTCGCTACATTACAGCACTTTTCTTTTGGGTCCCATTCGCATAAAAGCAGCTGTTGGCATCGCTTTAGAGGTGTTTAAGGCCAGCGCTTTTGCCAGTCCGTATTTCACGGGTCGCGTACCAGTGGAGGTCGGAGTGTGGTGAGGGTCAGGGATGGTGGGAGGGTGAGAGGGATGGTGGGAGGTGAGAGGGATGGTGGGAAAGAGGGGATGGTGGGAGAGTGGGATGGAGGGAGTGAGGGAGGGATGGAAGGAGGGTGGGAGGGATGGTGGCATGGAGGGAGGGATGGAGAGAGGGATTGGCGGGGAACGGCCCAAATCCTAAAATTCCCGGGAAACGCCGGGTACCCCAGCTATTTATTTCATGAAATCCTTGGTTTAGGCCATCCTGGTTAAGATCCTAGACCACCTAGCGCCCAAAGAGATTGGAGTGACCCAAGTTCATGACATTAGGACAACTTTTCAATGTTGTCCATTATTACTAGTCAATTAAGTCAACTCAATGTCGAAGTGACCATATATTTTCTGGATATCAAAGTCAACTTATTTTAAATATCTGCAAGATTTAAAGCATTACAGCACCAACTGAACTGTTCACTTATAGCAAAACAGGTAGACATCCAAATTTCCTTCACTCGTGGGTCAGATTGTACCAGTCTTTTATTTTTATTTAACTAATGGATTTTGCAGTTAAAATTGGAAATCTGATAATTAAGTGCTACCTACAGCTACATGTAAGTGCTGGGGACCAATATAATTATTCCTGAGTACAGCCTCATACAGAAGGGATATCCTGAGATATCATGTGAGAGCCAATTTGGTGGTTTAAATTTAGACTGAAAAATTGGAAGACACGAAAATAAATGAGACAAACTTGACAAAGGAGTTCCGCATGTGATGAGCTATAAAAAAACTGTTATTGGTATTTTTCGCATTTGCTATAGCGCCTTCCAAGTTAACTACTCAGAGGTGCTACCGACTATAGCATGGACACTGCACGAAGTTTCATGCCGAAGCGCTCGAGCAATTACGAATGAAGGACTTGCTTAAGGTTCTTACGTGGCGGCCTGAGGTCGATTCGAACCTGGAACCTTTCAGCTCCAAAGCACTGAAACCACCACTACACCACGGTGCCATACAAAGTCAGTTACGTGAACAACTGATCAATAAATGCTATAGTTCTCAAATTTAAGGGACCATAAACAACCGAGGACATAAAACGAAGAAGTTATTTGACAAGAACAACATCTACCCTCGCAAGAATGAGAGTTCATGTACATTGACATTTATGTTTGAACACTTTCATAAATACCTTCCTAAAGCCATCCGTCTTGTTGCTTCCAGAACCATGAATGAGTATTGGATGGAAAAATATTGTATCACCTTCTTCCATCTCTATCCACACCCTGTAATCCTCTTCCGGATTGTAGTTCTTTATTCCAATAAACAATTTGTTCACACCACCCTTGTCAAAATAAAGCAAACAGGATAACTATGCAAGGCATCACAAAGACACATAAAACATATAACACCAGTGTGAGAATTGTGGAAAAATGACTGGGAGTTGAACTATGATCCACTTGGAATTGGGGTGTGAAAAACAGATACTATGGACTCTAAGAAAGACTGATGAGGTTGAAATCCCTCAAACCCCCGGCAATTCTCACCCTGTATAACACATTTCTCTCATTAATATCACTGCTTACTCTCTGTTTCTCTAGGGAAAACTACCATGGGACATTGTGTTGCACAATTTAACTGTGTAATTCACAAAATGGTTACTATTCTAGCTCATTTGGCTCTAGTTGTACCAAAGGGATTCTTCCTGTTCCTATGGGATTACATTCTGTAGTGCTTTCAGGATTGCACCAACTTTCACCTCATTTTGTTTCTTCACCTTACAAATTTTAGATCTATGCTCAGAAACTGGAAACCTTTCAACAGCATGCAAGATTCTGCTGAAAGTTAGACACAGTGATTTTAACAGAGTTAGCTAGGACTGATGACACAAAGAAATACATGGTAATCAACAGCCAGTCTGAAGTAAGAGATCACAACATAATGCATCAAGAGACAGGGCACGGTGGTGTAGTGATGGGGTCGGTGCCTTGGAGCCCGAGAGTTCCAGGTTCGAATCCGCCTCAAGCCACTGAGTAAGAACCCTGAGCAAGTCCTTCACTCACAATTGTTCGTGCACTTCAGCATGAAACTCTGATGCAGTGTCCTCGCGGTAGTCGGGAGTACCTCTCAGTAGAGAGCTTGAAGGGACAATATAGTAAATGTGAGAAATAAATAAAAAATAAATTTTCCTCACCTCCCATTCTGGGTAGTCATGTTCTAGGATGTCTCCTTTGTGAGTTCCAGGTATGACAGCTAGACAACCATTGTTACGGTCGATCTTCTGCATTGCTGTCCACGAACAGACAACACGATTGAGAGGATAAAACGTAAAGTAGTACGAGTCCTGATGCATTGGCTGTCGTGATGTCAATGTGCCTAAACAAATTGTGAAATCGATAAACAGTTCACATGCTGTCAGTCTGTTAAGTTATAGAACTTTCAATCTCTTTATTTGCATCAGACTCACTTGTGCTGAACCTTAGAGCTATGCGTTTTGAGGGTTACCAAAAATGGGTTCACTATCAGCAAGTCGCAAATCAAAAGGGTGCAATCAAAAGGGCGAACATCAATAGAGCGCATGGTCATTAGAGTGCATTGTCAAAAGGGCAAAATCGAAATGGCGCATATTTAAAAGGGCAAAAATCAAAAGTGGCTCATGTAGGCCTCCATTTTAGGAAAATATTAAAGATTGAAGATGATCAAAAGAACGAAATATGGTCAGTTAAACATTTTATAATCCATGAATCCTATTTTTTTCAACCATTATTTGATTATAAAAAGCTACTTCGATTCCAAAGGCTACTAAGCTACTAAAATACCAACAATAACAAGCAACCTAACAAGTCCTTATAACGAGCAGTAGGCTATACTTTAACAAATTCTAAACTCATGTCTACACCTATTTCATAATAACACAATTTTCATCATAACACAATTAATTTTCATCAAAATACCATACGCCTATCTCCACAAGGCTCGACTAAATTGCGTTCAAATTTTGAAGAGTGGGCTTTTTATAAGACTGCGCTTTGTTGACTCTGGAGGCTATTCCCTCCATTTTATTGCAAAACCCTTTGATTACGCGTTCCCTTTAATCCTTTCATCATTTTCATTTCATGCCCGTGTGATTTAGATTGCTCGTCGCTTTTATAAACACACTTTATTTACCTTTTCTGTTTTCATCTGTTAAAACTTGCGCCCCTTCACTCATCTACCTGCCCAAATTGCCCTTCATTGAACGCTCGTTTCGCCCCTTTGATTGCGTCCTTTTGATTTTTCTTGTGCTAACTGTCTTTTTGCCCTATCGACTATGCGCTCTAATGACCATGCGCTCTATTGATTGCGCCCTTTTGATTTGCGCTCTGTTGATAGGATGCCCCAAAAATGTACTTTATAGAATCCAGATAATATAAACATAATACAATGCAATACAATTTAACTTGAAAAATGCCTTCCTTAAAAAGCATGAAAGTGCACATTGAAGTCGGACAACCATTAAGAACCATCAGTAGACTGGAACACGTAAGCTTTTAGTTTTGAGCAAAAGACAGCTTCGCTAAGAGAATTGCAAACATGCGGAGGCAGAGAGTTCCAGATGAAGGGTCCAGCAACTGTGAAAGAACGCTGGCCAAAGACGAGACGTGTACCAGGAACAACATACTTTTCAGCAGATACTTATGGAAGAGAGACAGTAACCTCGAACAGAGTTGTGAGGTATGACCATGGAAGTTAAATAAAATGGCAGGTGTCCTGTGCATGCTCTCATAGGCACTGAGTTGACTCGAAGAGTGTGAGTGCCCAAGAAATGGAAAGAAAATGCGCGTGTGAGCTCCTGAAAATTCCCCCCCCCCTTTTTCATAGGAGACTTATTGAAATTACCTGTGTACATAGGCGAAGACTTGGTCCTGGTTTTAGGGGACGAACCCGCGGCCAAAGCACGATCGCCGAGGCGCACAGCGCCGAGCAAGGAAAAGGTTGGGGGATGTGCTCCTCCCCATTTTCGATTTTTTTAATTGCCACACAGCGATGGTAGGCCTAGCATCTTAGGCTGTCATTTTAACGGCTTGGCATCCTTGCCATTGTTTGTAAAAAAATCCACACTGAAATAGTGACACTTTAAGCTGTTATCTCATCGAAATTTACTATTATCTCATTGCTTAAAGAAATGATTTAATACTTCAATAGATGTTCTTCCCAATGTAAATTTTTTTATCACTCTTTGGGTCAACATGTACTACTCTTGGAATCCACACAGAAGAAAAGCACTCAAATTTTGCACAAGAAATCAAACAATTCTGTCTACATTAGCCACTATTTAGTGAGCCAATATCAACACTGTGGAATAGTTTTTCAAATAGTCTTTCAAATAGTTTTGAAAGACAATTATTTAGTAAAGGCCGATTTGTTAACGCAGACAAAACAATATCCCGCTTTCGTGATGCTGGGAGATGACTCTCGCGTGGTGAGGGATTATTATTGAGCATGTACAATAAAAAAAAGAAACAATAACATTCAAATCATCGCCCTCGTCCGTAATAAAAAAAATGACGGAAGCGGAGCGAATAGGCCTACGCTTTCACTTATTTCGGTGTTTCGGTGTTTCCTCGTATTCGCTGATCGGCTGAGGACCAACGGAGTTCAGACTAACGGACGGGGTAAAACTGGAGTAATTGTAAGGTAGATCTCCTAACTGGGATTTAAAACTATATATAAATGACGGAATGATTTTTATAGATAAGCAATGACAACATAAATAATATCATAGAAGCACATCTTGCCGTCTGATTTCTGGTGGTGCCCATAGGCGCCGACTTGACCCGAAGAGTGTGAGTGCCCAAACGAACGCGGAAAAAATCCGCGCGTGAGCTCACGCGGGAAAAATTTTTGAGCCTTTTTTGAAAGGAGAGTTATTGAAATTACTTCTGTTCATAGGCGGAGACTTGTTCATGGTTGTAGGGGACGAACTCGCGGTCAAAGGATGATCGCCGAGCATGCAGGGAAGGGCCGAAAGGGCTTGGGGAGGGGATGTGCTCCTAACCATTTTCGAATTTTTTGGCCACAGTGCGACCATCGCACTGTGGCAATTAAAGTTAGGCTGTCATTTTTACGAAATTATCGTGGTTTAAGACTTGAAAAGCATCCTTGGTGCTGTTTTAAAAATTTTCACACAACATGAAATAATGACATTTTGAGCTGTTATCTCATCAAAATTTCCCGTTAATTCATTGTTTAAAGATATGATTTAAGACTTCAATAAATGTTCTTCCAATTTGCTTAAACAATGTGATCACTCTTTGAGTCAACATGTAGCCTACTTCTCTTGGAATACACACAGAAGAAAAGCACAATCTTCGCTAGTATGTGCAATTGTGCATCTCGGAGCACTCTTCCCTAATTAGGTCAACACTCAACAGACTCAAATTTTGCACAAGAAATCAAAAAATTATGTCTACATTAACCATTATTTAGTTAGCCAATATTAACATTGTGGAAAACAGTTTTTCAAATAGTTATCACAGACAATTTAGTCAAGGCTGATTTGCTAATTAACGCAGACAAAACATATCCAGCTTTTGTGATGCTGGGAGGTGATTCTCGCGCCGTGAGGATCATTATATAGTCTATAGCATGTAGGCCTACAATAAAACGAAACAGTCATTCAAATCGTCGCCTTTGTCCGTAATAAAAAACGACTGAAGCGGATCGAATGTGCAGGATTTCGAGGCTTTCCTCGTATTCGTATGAGGTTCAGACTATCGGACGGGGTAAAACTGGAGTAATAGTAAGGTAAACTAACTGAGATAAAAGAAAATATGTAAAAGACGCAAAGATTTTTTAGATAAGCAATACCAACAGAGAAATAATATCGTAAAAAGCACATCTTGTTGGCTGATTTCTGGTGGTGCCCATGCATAGGCGGGCCTCGCATGGCCAATTTCTGGTGGTGCTGAGCACTCACGGGCCTCGCAGAGTCGGCGCCCATGCATGCTCTGTACACGAGGAATGCCAACTTGAAACAAATACACTCACATATAAAAGGCCAGTGTAGAGACTGAAAAGCAGGTGTTATATGGTCTTGATAAGAAAGTCCAAGACAAAATCTTGCAAGTTGCAGTCTAATGCAGTATTCTGGTTAGACTTAAGAGGAATAATAATAATAATAATAATAAATAATAATAATAATAATAATAATAGTAATAATAGGCCTAATAGTAGTAGTAGTAGTAGTAATAATAATAATAATAATAATAATAATAATAATAATGGCCAATTTCTGGTGGTGCTGAGCACTCACGGGCCTCGCAGAGTCCGCAACACATGACTTCGTCCCCATTGCCTTTGAAACACTTGGCCCCATAAACAGATCAGGCATTGAATTTTTAACTGAACTTGGACGGCGTTTGTCAGTGGCAACTGGTAACCCTCTCGAAACCACGTACCTTTTCCAACGCCTCTCTATTTGTACGCAACGATATAATGCAGTGGCATTTCGAGGCACGTTCCCACAGTTGTCCTGTGATGAAGGTCGCTAACTCATGAACAAAGAACTTTTATGCTTTTTCTTGTAAAACTTGTTTCGTTTAATAAATGATAATAATAATAATAATAATAATAATAATAATAATAATAATAATAATAATAATAATAATAATAATAATAATAATAATAATAATGACGACAATTTTTATGGCGCCGTAACACATGCTGTTACAAAGGCGCCTCTACAAACACAAACATAATAAAATTATATTCAGTCAAAGGTACGCCTTAGAAAACATATATGTCTTCAGCCGAGATTTGAAAACATCAACCGAGTTGGCAGAACGAACTGTGGTAGGCAAACTGTTCCAGCAGCGGGGGCCAGCAGTTGAAAAAGCGTGCTCCCCGAAGCGTGTCCTCGTCCTTCGCACATAGGCCTACAGATCTCCTTTCACACTGGATCTCAGCGTAAGACAGCACTGACGAAGCAATCTGCACGCAGTAGGATTTGAGGTAGTCCGGTGCTAAGCCATGTAGTGACTTGTAGACGAGCAATGAGAGTTTGTATTCACTGCGGTACGGTATTGGACGCCAATGCAACACATCACGCAGTAATGGTGTCACATGATCATACTTCCGCCGATTACACACAATCTTCGCCGCTGCATTCATGAGGATTCAACACAGACTGTATATAGTCGATCGTGCAGGTACTTCGGCGCACCAGCCAACAAACTGTTACACCGGTCCACATGAGAAACCACAAAGCAGAAAACGGCTGCTTTTGCAGCCTCGAAGGGCAGTGATCGCACACAGCTTTTGATTAACCGCAGCTGGCGAAAGCATCTGCTCACCGTCAGTCCCACTTGACGCGTCGTGGACATGTCCGTCTGGAATAGAACTCCAAGGTCACGCACGGCAGTAGAAGGCCGCACCGATATTCCACAGATATTTATGGACTCACTGCTAAGTTGATCGCACCTCCTACGAGTGGCACACCAAAGGAAATCAGTCTTGTCAGGATTCAGAAGGAGGCGATTTGACCTCAACCATTCAGCTACAACCTCTACTCCCGACTCCATGTGTTGCTGCAGTTGAGACGCAGTCATCGAAGGACCAGTGGTGTATAGCTGCGAGTCGTCGGCATAGAAATTAGAGGATAGCCCCACTCCAGAGGCAAGTCTCTCAAGATCGGCCGTACACAGCAGAAAAAGCAGAGGCCCGAGAACCGACCACTGAGGTACTCCACTGGTTAGAATGCGCACCGACGAATGCACCCCATTGTAAAAAAACCGACTGACTCCGCCCGCATAGATACGATCTGATCCAGCCCAGCGCCACCGAGCGTACGCCGTAGGTCCGAGAAAGTCGCTCCATCATGATGTCGTGATCGACAGTGTCAAACGCAGCCGAGAGATCAAGAAGGCCCAGCAACGCATGGTCACCATTGTCAGCCTCCTCAATCAAGTCGGTGAAGACCTTCAGCAACGCCGTCTCTGTTGAGTGGAATTTCCGATACGCCGATTGATGTTTAGGAAGAAGCTCGATCGGCCGATATAAGATATTTCACTAGTTGTCCGCAAAGTATACCCTTTCGAGCAGCTTTGACAATGTTGGTAGATTTGACACTGGCCGGTAGCTTGATAGATCCTCAAACGGAAGTGTCGGCTTTTTAAGACGAGGTGTGATATAGGCACTTCGGTAGAGTACTGGAAACATTTCAGACTGAAGAGAGGAATTGAACATCACGCTGATAAAAGGGTCAAGCAGATCAACGCACGACTTGAGCAGCCAGGTCGGCATAGGGTCAAGCATTGAATACTTGTCCACTGCTTCACCAACCATACTGCAAACAGTAGCGGCGCTAGGGGGGATGTGGGCTAAGCCCCCCTACAAGAGGCTCAGCCCCCCCTAAAAAGGGCCATCCGAATTATTTACATTTCAAATATCCACGATTTTCGGCTGACGACTAAAAAAAGGTCGTCAGAAATTTTGACGGATGAAAATGGCAAATTTTCGCTGCGAGGCTTCAGCTCCCCCGAAACTGAAATCCTGGCGCCGCCACTGACTGCAAACGTTATCTACTGTGATCAGCTTGAAGTCATGAAATCGATCTTCTGACCGGATGTCAACGATTTCAGCAGCCGCCGCTCCATCAGTCGCAGTCCTTACATCAGCAACCTTCCGGTCGAAGAAATCAGCCAAGGCATCAGCACTAAGACCGAACCTCGAGCCAGGTGACTCATCAGCTTTCCTACACAATCCGTCATCAATAACTCGCCAGAGCTCAGCAGGATCACGATGCATGTCTATCCTCGTCATCCAATAACGCGAACGCTTCGACTCAACCAACTGATGTAACTTGTTAAGTTCTCTGACCCATTGCTCACGAGCGTAGTCGGAACGCAGCTTCTTGTAGCGCCTTTCGGGTCTTCTGACTTGGAAGAAGAGGAAGCAGTGTGCATTCAGGGAGACTGTAGACTGGCGTAGAGCGCCGAGTTGTAGTAATCAAGTCATGTCAGAATAAGGCAGTGAATCAGTGTTTTCTACAGCATGGAGCTGTATGATTTTCCTGAGATGAAACAAGCATGCCCGAGAGATGGCTGCTATCTGAGGTTTGAGGTGAAGTGCTAAATCAAGGATGACTCCAAGAATGATCCCGCACAGTGGACGATGGAGAGAGCTAGAGCAGAGAGGATCAAGTAGAGAGTGAGAGTTCAGCGCACTTCTAGGAGTTTAAAGGAATGATCAAACCAGAGAGCTCAGATTTGCCAGGGTTGAGTTTAAGGCGCATAGACATACTGAATGGCATGATGTCATCATTGATGTCATCAATGCAGTCATGAAGTCTCTTTGTAGCATGAGGAACTCACTTAGAGTTGGGTATCATCAGCATAAAGGTGGAATTCTATGCCATGACAGAGGCGATGACTAAACTAAAGAGGTATAGAGAATGAACAGGACAGAACGTTGTCGAACACCAAAGCACAGATATAATGGATGATGATGAGGAAATTTGTGCGAACATACTGAATGCGGTTAGAGAGGTATAACAGAAACCAACTGAAGACAGTGCATGAGATTCCAAAGTAATGTTGCAAGACTTTAAGTAGGATGAAGTGATCTATAGTAAACAAAAGCAGTGCTCAGAGCAGCATGCACAAGAAATGGCAGACAGTTTTAAGGGAAGAAGCATTAAATTGAAAGCCATGTCTTAAATTAACTTTGGCCTAAAGTTTGAAAATATTATCAGGCTTTCTAAAATCTGTTTTCACTAACAACAGTTTGGAGGGAAGAAAGCATTAAATTGAAAGTCATGTCTTAAATTAACTTTGGCGTAAAGTTTGAAAATATCATCAGGTTTTCTCAAATCTGTTTCACTAACAACAACCAACTGGAAGTCAATGAGGAACCTTGCTAGTCACTGGTCTGACAAATTACAGAATTTCAAAATAACAAAATGTCTGGTCTTGGTCCTGCTTCTAATCAGGATACACCACATTTAAACTTCATATGATGGATAAAACGAAAGACAAATTGTTGAGAAATATTGCAGAATGGCCTGGAAACCCAATCCAGTTACAACATGTTAATTAAACCAATACCAGAATCTGGAGGTTTGTTAATCAGCATCGAGTACATTGCCATGACATTTGGACCGATGAAACTCTTCACATACCTCAACACCTGCAAACAAAAAAAACCCACAAACAATACTGCACATACCTTTACAGGAAAATTTACATATTCTGTCACTGTTATTTTATACAATAGAAGTATCCTGCAAATGATGCATCCAATTCACAAATGCAGCCAGAAATGCATATACATAAGCATGTACTTGTATTTCTTGCTGCATTTGTTGAGTTGGACGCATCATTTTCTTCAGTTCTCTCCGATGGCTTTAAAGTTTATATAATAGTGCAAGACAGGGTGAGAATTATCGGGGTTGAGGGTTCAATTCCCAGTCTTTCTAACAGCCCCACAGTAAGTCTGTTTTTACACCCCATCCCCACGCGGATCATAGTCCGATCGTCTGGTTATCATGATTCTCATACTGGTGCACGTACAACAGAGAGGTCATGCAAGAATTATTTAATAGCACACCTATAACACTCAGAAATCTTTTTAAAATGGCATTGAATGATCTTAACATTGTTAGGACTAGCCAGTTCATCGATGATTATGTTCTTAAGTTCTACTAAATGGCATTTATCCAGAAAAGAAAAAAACAGCGAAGCTTAAGTGTTGCTGTATGTCAATGGTTTTCAACCTTTTTCTAGTGGCAGAACCTTTTTCAAAGCTCTCATTTGCTTGTGGAACCCTGCGCATTTCGCCTGTCCAGTGCATCATGAAATACGTGCAGTTGCCACTTGATAATTGATAATAATTTATTTAGTTTCAAACAGTGTCAAACTTTTAAAATACGTTATTTGCACTTCTGGTGCAGTACGTATATAATACATTACAAATACATATACAGGGTGGATCAAAAAGGACCCCCTACAGTTATTTTTCAATATCTTGACCTAAGTACGAATATCAAAATGAAATTTTACAGTCTTAAAGACAAATCATATTTACACATTATGGCCAGATTTCATCAAAATATTTCAAACAGAACAAAAGTTATATCACTTTTAGTGAGACCACTCAACATTTTTTGACAATGCAAAAACATAATGCAACAAAAAGTAGCAAAAAACGATTTTATTAAGTCACTGTAATCACATCTCAAATAACTGGTGTCAAATGAACTTGATAATGCATCACAACTTGTGTTCAATGTGCCCACCACCAGTGCCAAAACTTCTTTTGAGTCTCTTTGCTAAGTGCTTGACGGCCCTGTTGATGCATTCCAAATGCAAATCTTCCCATATCAACTCCAATGCGTCCATCAATTCTGTTACCGCGGTTTTGGTTGCAGATTGTGATATTTCCCCAGCATAGCTCTCCGCAATAATCGCACATCTGATTCTTGTTTCACACTTCTTGTGTGATTTTCGAGTAGCAAATAGCGGGTAGAACTATAATTATATCGGTTAAAATTTCGTTAGACCGCTAGCTTAAGCTTTACATTTGGAAAAATTGGTAAATCCGCCATTTCTGAATGAGTAATTTAACCACTGGCTCTTCAAAGTGAACTGATCCAAAAAGGAATAAGTCAAAGCAGTGGTTGGCCTATAGTGGCATAGTGCTCAGCAGATTCTAATGGGAAAGTAATTGTTAAGGACGGTGTCACGACAACTCGTCTACCGACAACTCGTCTAACGACAAGTGGTCCCCGGACAATTCGTCTACGACAACTGGTCTACAGACAACTGATCCAGCGCTTGATAAATGGAAGCTGGATGAAAGTTTTTAAGGTGAAATGGAGGTTGGATTGATGAAAAAACGCAAGAGAAATGGAATCTGGATGATTTCTCTTTTACAGGTGAAATAGAAGCTGGATTGACGAAAATAAGGTATGAGAAATAAAAGCTGGATGAAAGTATTTCTTGATCTGAAATAGAAGCTGGATTGATGAAAAAATGCTTAAGTAATGGAAGCTGGATGAGGGTATTTTTTATATCTGAAATAGAAGCCGGATTGACTAAAATAACGAGTGAGAAATAGAAGCTGGATGAAGATATTTTTAGATCTGAAGTAGAAGCTGGATGCATGTCGAAATACATGAATAAAATCATCAATCCAGCTTCCATTTAAGCTAAAAAAAATCCATAAATCCAGCTTCTATTTCATCAATACTATTCGTCTGTAGACCAGTTGTCGTTAGACCAATTGTCCGGAGACGAGTTGTCGGTAGACGAGTTGTCGGTAGACCAGTTGTCGTGGAATGTTAAGACAGAGAGTCCAAATAACCTAGTTAAAAATTATAAAAAAATGTCTGTCTGAATGAACGACGTTGAAGACGCAGGGCATTTATGGGTTCCCATTTTATGCATGTTTCTTCCGAATAACAAGACTAATCCGCCGATTCACTCCTAGCATCTTGTAGACTATGCTGCATAAAAACTTAATAATGTTTTTATAGAAAACATTAATATATTCAGTATTCACATAATGATGTTATTTAAACAAGAATGACTGAAATCTTTCAAATAATTCGATTCACTGCTAATGCTTTGGGAATTAAGTTGGTGTTATAAAATTTTATATCAAACTGCCGCGGAAACCCTGGGCGACGCCTGCGGAACCCCTGGGCGACGCCTGAGGAACCCTTAGGTTCCGCGGAACCCCGGCTGAAAACCCACTGTTGTATGTAGTCCTCATTAACAGGTCATGCACAAATGATAATGATGACTTAAAACTGTTAAGCCACTGGTTCGCCGCCAACTTGTTATCATTGAATTTAAATAAGACTAACTATATGATATTTGGAAATAAGGTGACTCTTGACTCAGACTTTGACAAATGTGTAAATGATGTGCATCTCCCTCGTGTGCGTGAAACTAAATTTCTTGGTGTTCTTATTACTGAAAATCTCAAATGGAATAAACATGTGGACATGGTCACCAACAAAGTGTCCAAGGTTGTGGGCATTTTACGTAAGGTCAGGCATGTCCTACCAACTGAAAAATTGAAGCTTTTGTACCATACCTTACTAGAACCTTATATCAATTACTGTTGTGTTGTTTGGGCTTCTCCTTACAGAACCTGCAACTTGGACCGAATTCTAAAGCTTCAGAAAGCTGCATGTCGTACATGTATTATCTCTAAGTCTCCCTATTTAGCCCATTCCAACCCTTTATTCGGTAAACTTAATATCCTCAAAGTTTATGACCTGTTCTATTTGTCTATTGTCGTCCTTATGTACAAATTTCGAATTAATCTCTTACCCCCCCCCCCATATTTAAAAATTATTTTATGACAGTGGCTCAATTTCACTCGTTTAATACTCGAGGATCGAGTAATTATGTTGTTCCTTTTGCCCGTACCACCTGTCGCTTTAATAGCTTCCGAATTCTAGGTCCTCGTTTATGGAACTCACTGTCAGATGATGTGAAGAGGGAAAATAGTGTATGTACCTTTAAGAAAAATGTTAAAAAGACTTTGTTTTCAAACTATTGCTTACATGTATGTTGATTAACTTTGGTCTTTATACCTGCAACTAGGCACTCTGTATGTCAGTATCCTGACTGTTTATTATGATGTTTCCGAGTCTATAAACCTTTGTATTTTGTGATGATGATTTACTGCTGTAATAATATGCTGTTACTATTATATATTATTATTATTTATTATTATTATTTATTACTATTATTTATTAATAATTTATTTAATATTTTAATATTATTTAATATTATAATTTTCTTAGTATTATTATTATTGCATTGTATGTTTATCCCTATTACTTTCAGTTATGTTCTAATTAATTAAGTATTAATTAAGTATTAATATTAACTTGCACTAAAAATAGTCTTGGAGCTAGGGGTCAGGGTTGTATAAGTTGTTGGTTTTTCCTGATTCCTTTTGCACTCTGTTTGTTGAGTCACGTTTATACTGTTTGACTTGTGTGTGTGTGTGTGTGTGTGCAATAAACAAAGTTCATAATTCATAAAGTATACAGGAAAAGAACATTCATACCAACAACAATACTAATAGGTAATGCTAATAACCAAAGTAATATAGAACATAAAAATAAAAAAAATTATAAATAATAATAATAATTATATCCCAAGGGATCTGATTTACCATGGGTAAAAAAAGATAAGAAGAATGATAACAAACCGTGAGCTCATTTGCACAATGAGGGCTTATCCTTTTCTGCATGGGGACAGAATATCTGGAACGCAACAGGTATCGTCTGTAAACAGACCTTTTTATTTGAACGCCTTTCATTTGAAATTTTCAATGCTGTGCCATTAGGGGTAAATTGACCATTACTCCTTGGCTATAACTGGGCCCATTCCATACAAAATTGCATTTATACAGGGTGGGCCAGCATAAATGTCCCGACTTTGCAGGCGTATAACTTCGCCAAATTTTAACATTTATTTATACTTGATGCATCAAATTAAAGGTATTTCACTCTAGTATTAACTCTAAAAAAGTCGAACTGATACTAGTCTCGGTTTTAATTATATACTTGGATCAGCGCTAGCTACCGTTTTTTGTCATTACTGACGCATTATGACGCCGTTTCCCGGGAAAATTCTATCGTTTTTTGCTAAAACGCGCGTAGACACGATCATTTTGAGTGTTTGTAGGGTCCCTACCATGAGTATATTCTAATCGCAAAACCGCGTCCTTTCAATTTTGCCAACAGCCGTGCACTGCCATGCGCTGCTTCAGACGCTTGCACGCTGCCAGTCGTTTCTTTGCGTAAGAGCTGGAGAGTTCGTGGGACTTCTCGTCGACAAATTACTTTAACTCTAGGTCTATAATCTTTTCCAATACGCTATTCAGTGCTTCTAAGACGGCCTGTTTTGCGCTGAATTTGCATGCAGGGCCTGCCCTGGTCATTGTCTTGACTGCAAATGTACGCGGACACACGAGCAATGTTAGCGGATGTGAGCGCCGTGCGCTCCGATTCCCATGGTTTGCAAGTAGAAAGTCCTGTTTTATTAATTTTCCGTAGCAGATAATACAAGGTATTGTTTATTCCATCCTCTGTTAGAATATTCGTTAATCATTTCAAACGAATTAAATCCCTTACCAGTTCGTAAAATTAAGATCGAAACGCGATCATCGTCTGTCAACGGCGCCAGGTTGCGTCACAAATGACAGCAAAATATGGTAGCTAGCGCTGTTCCGGGCATATAATTAAAACCGAGACTAGTATCAGTCGACTTTTTTAGAGTTAATACTAGCGTGAAATACCTTTAATTTTATGCATAAAGTATAAATAAATGTTAAAAATTGGCGAAGTTATACGCGTGCAAAGTCGGGACATTTATGCTGGCCCACCCTGTAGATACCGGTAATGTTGAAGTCCCTGCATGAGGGATCATATTATCATATTTATCTCTGAACAAAATAGAAAAAATATATTTTAAAAAAATAAGGCGACGGCTGTTACAGCAGGAGCAGCAGCAGAAATAGCAGATAGCAGAAAGGAAAAGAAATATCTGTCAATTACAGCCTCACATGACTTTATCCCGCTGGCCCTGGAGACGCTCGGACCCATGGTCCATCAATTCAAGAGGAATTTCTCTGTTGTCTGATTTGGGTCGTCACTTGACACAGGCGTCGGATGATCTGAGGGAGACGTCCGTCCTCTACCAAAGACTTTCGATTCTTATTCAGCGCTTTAATTTATCGCTGTGGCCTTCGCGGGTTCTTTCGCTAACCCTTTGCCCGATTTGGAAAATGAGTAGCAGTTCAATAACAATAACATACTAATAGTTATTATTAATTATTATTATTATTATTATTATTATTATTATTATTATTATTATTATTATTATTATTATTATTTTATGCAGTTACGATTAAGTTTTTACATATATTATTATTATTTTTTTGCCCCGAGGTAAACATGATTCCTCGGGGACTTCAACACTCTCGAAAAAGCAGATTTGTCTGGAATGGACCCTATTTGTCAAGGTCCCAGTTGGGAAGGGTACCCCTAAAAGCGACATAGTTGAAGCGCTGAATCGTTAGCGACAGGCGTTGAAAGAGATATGACGTTTCGCGGACGTCCCCAGTTGCGGTGCTTATGCTTTGTCCCAAAGCAGAAAGGAAAGTCAAGCCCTCGTTGTTGATGGGTCCTACGGTTTCGAAAGCCAAGGGAATAAACAGGCGAGTTTTAGACAATTGACCGTATATCGTGTGTTTGAGGGCCGCTGCTCTATCGGCCGCCGCACCCGCCGCCCGAGAAGTGTCGGGTAGATAAGAAACGGCTGAGGTGTCGGTCGCGGTCGCATCCCAAACGAGGCAGCGACCAGCACGCTATTATTATTATTTTTTTTGGGAACGGCCCACTATTCCGAGGGTCCACTATTCCGGAGGTCCACTATTCCGAAGGTCCACTATTCCGAAGGTCCACTATTCCGAAGATTACCCCATAGGCCCATTACCCCACCCCAAAAATACCCACCCGACCATAACCCCCGGAAGGACAATACCCCGCTTTTACCCCCGTCTGTTTACATGAGGTCCAATGTATGCATGAATGTATGTAGTATGTATGTATGTATGTATGTATGTATGTATGTATGTATGTATGTATGTATGTATGTATGTATGTATGTATGTATGTATGCATGTATGTATGTTTGTATGTATGTATGTATGTATGTATGTATGTATGTATGTATGTATGTATGTCTATCTATGAAATTTATATAGCGCCCCTTCAAGGAGTCTACTCAGAGGCGCTCCCGACCCAAGCCCGGTAAAAAAGAAAAGTCTTGAGCAATCTATAGAAAGAGCCAGACATGTTCCGAGGGTGGGAACGCAGGTTAGAGGGAAGGTCATTCCAAGCGGAAGGTCCAGTGACCGAGAATGCCCTGTTCTGCCTTGTGGCAGTGCGGGCATAAGGAACCATAAAGTCACCTCTAGAGGCCGAGCGCAGAGATCGGCGACCCACAGCAGTTGAGGTCAAGGTTAAGAACTCACAGAGATAGGGAGGTGCTGTGCCCAAGACGCAGCGCCAAGCAAAGGAAGTAACCATGAAATGAATGCGTGACAGAACCGGAAGCCAGTGTAAGACATCACGAATATAGTCAGAAATGTGGCCAAACTTAGGGACGCCACCCACCAAGCGTGCAGCCGCCCGCAGGACCTCCTCCAAACCAATTAAAAAGAACCTGAGGAAGACCAAAGTAGAGGGAAGAACAGTAGTCCAAGCGATTAGCAATAAAGACATGGACCAGGGTGGAAGTGGAAGAGGAAGACAGAGAGCGAGACACAACTCGCAGCTGACGCAAATGGTAGTAACAAGAGCGAGTCAAGGCCTTGAGGTGATCAACAAAAGACAGCTCCGAGTCCAGGACGATACCCAGATTACGCACAGATGTGGAAAAAACAAATGTGGGGAATTCAGAGGCTAGAGACCCCAGAGATCCTTGATTGGGTACACCTTTTTACATTTTTATTTATATAGATTATTTTTTTATTTTTTTTATTTTTTATTATAAACATATTAAGCATAAATTTTTACAAGAAACAGGCTATACTATACTAGATTATTAATATTATTATTATTACCGTGTCATTATTATTATTATTAGTAGTAGTAGTAGTATTTAATAATTCCTGCTCAAAGCTCGACTACTGCAATTCTCTTTTCTTCAACCTTGAATCCAAAAAACTCAAACGTCTGTAACTAATCCAAAACTCACTAGCCCGTGCTGTCACCAGGACGCGATACCCAAGCACAATCACATCACTCCCATTCTCAAATCAACTAAAAATTCCCGAGCTTCCGTTCTTCGGAGATCACTGTGTTAGCCCGCTATTCCGAGGGTCCACTATTCCGAATATCCCCTATATTTTGTTGTATCCTTGGTGGTTATAGGGCCACGGTGGGCTAGGGTTAGGTTTAGGGTTCGGAATAGTGGACCTTCGGAATAGTAGACCCAAACCTGACTGATTTATCGTAATACGCGTATAACAGTACAATCCTCGGAATAGTGGACCTTCGGAATAGTGGACCTTCGGAATAGTGGACCTTCGGAATAGCGGACCCTCGGAATAGTGGACCCTCGGAATAGCGGACCCAAACCGAGGTAAACATGATCCCTCGGGGACTTCAACACTCTCGATAAAAGCAAATTTGTCTGGAATGGACCCTATTATTATTATTATTATTACTATTTTCGTTAATGCAGTCAATCCTGAATAATTCGAATTTTAAGTGTTACACGTACAGTAAAACATAATAATAATACATAGAGATTTTCATGAGTGCCATAAGTTCGTAACCAAACGATTTAAATGTAGCAACGATTCAGAAGCAAGTTTGGAGTAGGGACAAAGTCAGTCAAGAGAGGCCTGTGTAAAAAGTTCAGTTTCTGACGACCTTTTTAGTCATCCGTCCGAAATGTCGATGTAAAATCCAAATTTTCGTTGCCAAAAAAAATGATGACTTTTTTTAGTCATCACCTCGTCTTATCGTTTGTTGTTCACCGTGTGGTGTTTCGTGAAATGTGTAGGCTACATGATTGCATGATGACGGTGACCTAACACTTTCCGATTACAGATTGGGGGGGGGGGGACAAATGCATGGGCCGTCCCCCCACCACATCCATTGAAGGGGACTGTCCCCCTCTGCCCCCTAAGTCTCCACCCATGTAGCAATCTCTTTTGTGAGGAAAGGTCAGATGTGTCACAGTGCATGAGTGTGGAAATTGCTGGCACGAACAATTTCTGCAGTTTGGGTCTTTGGGAGTCCATTGAGAGACGAGTCAAGTTTCACTCCAAGAACTTTAACAGTGGATGACAACTTTAATACTGTTTTGAGAAGGTGGACTGGAGGTGCTGATGTTTGGCAATTAATTACCTGGTCCCGAAAACTAATAATAATAATAATAATAATAATATAATAATAAAAAATAATAAACTGTATGATCGCATGTTCCTTGAATTATATATTTTTATGACCGCTTGCCATAAAGTCATAAAAATGATGATGATGATGATAATAATAATAATAATAATAATAATAATAATAATAATAATAATTAATAATAATAATAATAATATCGACTTTGTTTTGTAGGAATCCATTACACCAACTGGAAAACTTAGGGAGTAACTTCACCCCAGCAGTTAACTAACTTCTTGTTCTAATGTAAACGTCTGCTGCAGCTTAAGGCTTGGCCATGAGGCAGTTTGCATAGCTGAGGCCTTCTTGAATCTTGCAGTCAGTTTGCACTGCTCATAGATCATACGGAGGTTCAACGCCTTTGACTGATAGGCCACATAGTACATGCATACATGTCCTGCTAGCTTGCTCTGGCAGGACCGTTAAATGGCATATACTGCTATACGGTGTTGGACTCCCCACTTCAATGGAGCCAGTTGTATTACTGAGGTTCTGTTGGAAAGTAACCAGATGGTAAAACTTTCATACCCTGGCATGAATCTAGCATGGGATATGACTTTTCTAAGCACCATGTTTGAAGTATATCTGCCTAACAACACCAGTACTGCAAGTGCGGAGGCCGAACTGGCAACAAAAGTAATGGCGCCATAAACGAACCCAACCTCTTATCACTTCATTCATTTAGCCATAGGATATTCGGTACATTCAATCACCAGTGATTGATATTAACAATGTCCAGCCTGAGTTGCCATCTAACCATGGTTTCTGCAGAGTGGAGACAGAATAAAAGAGTTGGTATACAGCAATTCAACAATGCAGCATGTTCAATTTTCAAATCTATCCAATTTATTTAGATCTATTTTTCAGTTCACATTGTGGTCTTCTAAATTCAAGGGGTAATATTCCATAAGCAATAATAATCTTTCTGGACACTAATCAGCCACATACAACATAAATATAATATTAGTACAGTTATAATACTAAAAAAATAATAGCAATAGTAACAGTCTAAGTGCATTTACCTCTGGTAAGCGGCAGTATTCAAAGAGGACATCATCCCAATGGAGGCCCTGGACTTTTGAGAATGCCCTTTTATTTTGATCAAATTCTGACTTGCAGATTGCTACATCACGCGCCAGATACATTCCAGAACGGCTCACTTTTCCTGTACAGATGTCCCGAAATCGGGTTCTGAAACGGAACAATTACTCTGCACACAACTTTCCATCATGAGACACAATTTTACTCACAGCTACCAGTGACTGAAGTGCTGGGAGTTACGATAATAGAGCTACAGAAGTCATGAGATTAGATCCAATTTTAAATGATTGAATCAATAGGTTCATGCTGACTAATAAACCTTACTGCTCAGTGAAAATAATAATGTCACCTTTAATACCTAAATTGTCATTGATGGCATAATTTCACATTTCGATCAACTTTTGTATAATTATTGTATCATTATTTAATCTGCTTCTCTGTTGTCATAGGGATGATAGGGGGATGTGTCATTCAAGCGGCATTTACAAACTTTGAATTAGGTTCAATTGCATATAAATTATATAATAACTCACTTGTGGCCTACTGATTGGTCGTTTAACTTCCTACACTGTATAATTACCGACTTCAAGACTTAGTATCTTTTTGAGGCTTGAAATGAAATTTTGTATTCAGTCATAGGCCCTATCGCTGTAGTATTTTTATTTAATTGACATAAACAAACATGAAGATTTTGTGACTTACTGGTATTTCGCAAGTTCCTGCTTTGGAACCAAATTCTTAATGACAAGAAACCCATTTTCTTCGTAGAAGTCCTTCTGCTGAGATGTCAAGGCTGACTTCGCTTCTGAAGAAGTGTATGTATAGCAGCCACGTAACGGAGTCGTCAGACGATGACCACTGCACAACTTCTATAAGAATGTGAAGTTACAAAACTGTTATCATTCGGAAGTATTATAGAAGTGGTATGAATTTTTACTCAATATCAGCCAGTGTTGTCATATTCACCGGGGCATCACAATTCACAGCCAAAAGAGATGGATGGCATCACAGAAATTTCACAAAGGAAGGTAAAATGAACATTGCGAAAGGCAACAAATATATGAGACAAAATTTTGAGAAACTGGCCTTGATATTGATGAATGATAGCAAATATAAGTCGAAACAGTGGCGTAGCTAGCTTTTCATGGGCCCGTGTGCAGAGGTTCAGTATGGGCCCCTGCTTGGCCTTGTGGAGCCGATATATTTGCGTTCTCGCAATTAAGATAACCAGAAACTAATCAATTGCGTGTTTGCTATTATACCTAACACATGCAATAGGTCTACAATAGTGTGGTCCTTAGCTCCATGTAAAAATATTTTTTGGAGAATTTTAAACGGGGCACCCTCCTAACTTATACCTTTAGGTTAAAAAATATTAACACTGAAAATTTTGGCAGATTTTTTTGAGTTTTAGGGGTCGCTACCGGACGTAACATATATCAATGTAAAGACACAGGCGAAACATGGAATATCGTATATTGTATACTATTACTAGTGTACATGTATGGTTGAATGCACAAATTTAAATAAATTCTGGTGGGCAATGGACCGTGCTGGAGGTGGACTAGTGGCCTGTGGACTGGTTTACTATTTTGGACAAAACGCATACACGGACATAAAAATGTTTTTCCAGTTAATGTTTCCATTCTTGCATCAGTCTTTTGCGACGATAGGTATACCGTATATTTCTTCACAATCAATATAGCAGACTCTGCATCTGATCCTCATTATTTGTTTGAAGCTTGTTATACTTGTTCATGAGTGTCACTCCACGCTTTGTAATGTCATTCACGACTTTCACTGAGCTCGCAGTGGCCTAATCTAACTTGAAGTTCTCGTGTCTTTTGACCATGTAGGCCTATATCAACGTCTTATTGGAGAAAACTTGAAAAATCTCGTTTTTTCCATGACAAAATCTTCCAGTTGCATTGAGCTTATTACAGCAGGTTCCAAGGCTCTTCTTTGAAGTGGATGTTCGATCCAAGTTTTGTCCAGAGTAGTAATCATTTGGCGCTTGGTATAAATGGAAGCACCATAAATCAAAGAACGCAAAAGTCACCAATTCCTCTGAAAGATACCAAAGGTCATCTAAACATTTCTTCATTGCAACGTCTGCAACTGCACTATTTTATCTCCCTGTATTTTGTCAACGTCCTTAAATATCTGCTCTCTACAGGTCAAGTTAAGGAGTATACATGTAGATGGTGCATACGGTGCTTGAAACCAGACTTTGACGTATAGCAGGCAGATGTCAGCGATACCCTTTATTATCTTCTTGTTGACTTGAATTATTTCTTGAACATCCATATCTTAACACTGTAAATGCTCTTGCCGATCAACCTCGCTCTGTGCAGCCCCGCGGAAAAATCATTATGTCCTTACCCTTCGGTGAACCAAGACAAAACATAACCACTGCCTCCAACTTAATTTAGGCCTATGTGATAGCGACATGCACTCTACAACAAATCCTTGTCCAGCTTCTGTTCCAACAGGATGCAGGCACCATTTCTAAGTCCACTGTTCACTGATGTGGTCTCAAAGCACATAGATTTGATTTGATCAGTAATGCCCCAAGTCACAACCACTTCATAAACTGCAGACACTGAAGATTTTCTTGTTCCGATGATAACTTCTGTAAACCGAGGATCTGGTCAACACTCTAGAAACGAGGACATGAAGACGGTCTACTATTTTCTTTACTGCAGTCTGCAGATGTCTTCCAACAACTTTCCATCCCAGTAAATTTAGAGGAACTCCTGGTTGGCATTCAGCTTTCAAGTTTTCATAAATTTTTTGCCGATTCTTTATTAACTCCTTAGGCATTGAAAAACAATAGAGATTGAACTCTGCTGGATCATTGCCAAGACATAGTAGTGCGAAAGAAAGTAGGCCTACAAGTGTTGCATATCTGTTACTCATTTTCATCGTGGCATTGCCAAGACTTAGGTCTATTGACAACTTTGTGTTCTCTTTGACAATAGCGAAATTATGCAATATACACGAAAAACCAAAATGAAGCGAAATTGCCGCCAAAAGATGCAATGGCTGTGAATGCATTATAAAAAAATGTCAATAAAATAAGTAAGTAGGTGGTAATCATGATGTCGGAGATGTTAATAAATATGTGAGTAAAGTTGTCTATCAAATTCTATCATAGCGATTAACATGGTTGGAAAGTATATTAGTGGAAATTGCGCATAGTGGACCACAAATCCCAAATTGATTTTAACCGTGAACTTTAACCTCTGGTAGCGACCCCTAAA
>CATKHU010000062.1:0-41344 GCA_949752735.1 Lumbricus terrestris
TCACGAAATGCACAAAACAGCTGCCCTACAACAAAGGCCTCCAAATCGTAGTGGCCGCGGGCATCAACCACCGTGCCATGGAGATAGGGGACGGGACCAAGGAGGCAATCCTGGAACTCCGCAACGAACACACCATCAGAGAGAGACGGATGCACGCCGTGGGAGTCTCCAGATCCGTGGACCTGGAAGAAGGAGAGGCCGAGAACCTCACAACAATCAATCAACAGCTGCAGAAACTCTTCGGCAACAATTACATCAAACCGATCCCGGACGAGGACGTGTATACCAAGGACGATGGTATACACTACGACTACCACACGGCAATGGACATATGGGAAAGTATTGTTTCACACATTAATAGGCGGGCAGAAGCACCGAACACCTCCGCCCTTTCCCTCCCCCTCACTGAAACAACACTGAACGCAAACAACACGACATCAAAAAACCAGGGAGGGGCAACCTACTAAAGGACAACAACACACAAACAACACACACTCCAATATACAACAATACACTACAACTGACAACAGCCACAACACTAGACGACTCGAATAACACTGAAATATATGACCCACACGAATATAACACTGAAAGGGAGAACACTAGGACTAGTCTAACTCTTAATCTATCTAAACATACACTATCGGAGGACGAGAACTCCCTCCTTGAGCTGGGTCTATCGTTTATACCCACACAACATAAACTGAAAATTATCAACGTACAAGACTCCATAAACCGCCTCACTAGATCCCTGAAACTAAGGGATTTCTTTGGCTATAACGAGAATTTCAAATTAGATGAGTTCAAAAAACTGTTCATAGAGAAGAGTGACTGGACCCCAAAGAGAGGCCAACTCAGCAGATCAACCCTCGAACTAATAGGAAAACTAGAAACGAAAACTAATGAAATTCTAAGGAAATACCCTAAGAAAAGCGGCGAGTATTATTACGTAAGAAATATGAAAAACAACATAACGATGAAACAAAGACAAGCTCTTAATAATCTCAGAAACAACAAGAAGATAGTGATAAGATCAGCGGACAAAGGGGGTATGACGTGCGTAATGGACAAGGAAGCTTACATATCTGAAGCGCACAGACAACTGAATAATAACAAGTACTACTCTAAGCAAGTGAGCGATAACCATAAACTAGACTTATGCAGAAATATAAATAATACACTGAAGGACATAAGGGATAAGCACTTCATCAGTAACGAACAATATAACTTTCTAACGGCTAACCCCAAGGACGCCGACAGATACTTTTACTTACTCCCAAAAGTGCACAAGGCGCTAGATAAATGGCCGAGAAAGGACATGCCAGAGGGCCGCCCTATAGTAAGTGATTGCTCCACAGAATCGAGAAGAGCGAGTGATTATATCGACTACTATCTAAAACCCCTAGCTACTAAACACGCATCCTATATCAAGGACACATACGATTTTATAAATAAAATAAGAAATAAAAACATAGATAACGAATACCTACTAGTAACGGGTGATGTCACGGCCCTATACACAAATATGAACATCAATAGAACCATAGCGGTAGTTAAGAAAACCTTTAAAAACAACCCGGACCCTAAAAGACCGGACGCGGACCTCATAAAACTACTGGATATAATAATGCGCAACAATGATTTTGGTTTTAATAACGAAAAATTCTTACAAATTTTTGGTACGGCCATGGGCAAGTCCTTCGCTCCAAACCTGGCGAACTTGTACCTACTAGATTTTGACAGGGGGGCCAGAAGGGGGTTTCACATCAAACCCAACCTATACTACCGGTTCCTGGATGATATTTTTTTCGTATGGCCAGGAACCAGGGAGGAACTACTAGCATATGAGAAATTCCTGAACTCTATAACCCCAAATATCAAAATCACCCTCACTGTCAGCGATAAGGAAGTAGACTTCCTTGATACCACCGTTTTTAAGGAAACTTGGGAAGGAAATACAACTCTACAAACTAAAGTATTCTTCAAACAAACAGACACACATCAATTACTACACCCCACATCATTCCATCCACCCCACACAGTACCAGGCATACTCAAATCACAAATCATCAGATTCAAACGCCTGTCCTCACATAAACTACATTTTGACGACACTTGCAATATACTATTTAAAACCCTCAAAAAAAGAGGTTATAATAAAAGACTTCTAAGAAAAACAAAACGGGACATATGGTTCAACTTCAATGGGAGAAGAAAGGTCAAAAATGATAAAGCAATCCTACCCATGATAATACCATACTCACCTATTAGCGTACATCTTACCAGAGAATGGAAAAGGATTATATCCCAATACCCCAAGTTCGAAAAATATAGATTGGTGGCAGCATATACGAAACACAGGAATCTAGCTCAACTGGTGAAACCGAGCTTATAAAAATACACACAGAACACATAAACAATACACATTAAATGGGGGGAAGGGCGGAGGACACGCACCCCGGAAGCGAATGGGGGAGGGCGATTGAGCCAGTGCCTGTAAATAGTTCTTGATATCCTAACTCTAGCCCGTGCCTAACGCGCTCCCTCTACGTCTACGGATAGTGCAACAGCCTACAGAAGCCTGGAAATTCAAAGAAGTCCATCTCTGTAGTCTCCTTCTCCTCCTCCTCCTCCCCACCAAAAGAATCGGCACCACGAACCGAAATAACAACCTCCTACAGACCTGAAAAAGACCTGTGCGGAGCGAGAAGATGCATAAATACATATACTGTGTATACAGATAGACTTATTGACTGTGGATTGTATATCGCAAAAACTGAGAGACAGAATTGTTCGCCCTCTTTCATATAGCCTCGTTGGCAACATACCGCTTGCTTAAACCTATCAGAATGTACATATCTTTATATCTCATGAAGGGAGAGACAAATGTATTCGTCCTCTGCCGTTTAAACCGTATATATTTTTATGTGCTAATAGTTGGTAGACAGAATTAGCCATCTAGCGAGGGCAGACTGTAACATAACAGTTTTATACTAGCGCAGCCTAGCGAATGTAATATACCACGTGTATACATCTATAAAGCATGGGTATATTTATATAGCGGTATATCTCAAAAAGTGAGAGACAGAATCACTCGTCCTTTACGGCACAGCCTCGTGGGCAATATACCACGTGTATAAACCTATCAATACGTATATATCTCTATATCCCAATAAGGGAGAGACAGTTTTTTACCACGTGCATGCATCTATAAAACATGTTTATAATTATATATCTGTATATCTCAAAAAGTGAGAGACAGATTCTCTCGTCCTTTACGGTACAGCCTCGTTGGCAATATACCACGAGTATAAATCTATCAATACGCATATATCTCTATATCCCAATAAGGGAGAGACAGTTTTATTCGTGTAACTAGGACTGACGGAGGTCCTAGTATAATAATACCACCGGCCTCTAGCGAGTACGGATGGAACCATAACATTTTAATACGAGCGCAATCTAGCGAATGTAATATACCACGTGCATATATGCATAAAACATGTATATAATTATATATCTGTATATCTCAAAAAGTGAGAGACAGAATCACTAGTCCTTTGCGGTACAGCCTCGTTGGCAATACACCACGAGTATAAATCTATCAATACGTATATATCTCTATATCCCAATAAGGGAGAGACAGTTTTATACTACGCGCATATAATTATATTTCTGTATATCTCAAAAAGTGATAGACAGATTCTCTCGTCCTTTACGGTACAGCCTCGTTGGCAATATACCACGAGTATAAATCTATCAATACGCATATATCTCTATATCCCAATAAGGGAGAGACAGTTTTATTCGTGTAACTAGGACTGACGGAGGTCCTAGTATAATAATACCACCGGCCTCTAGCGAGTACGGATGGAAACATAACAATTTAATACGAGCGCAATCTAGCGAATGTAATATACTACGTGCATATATGTATAAAAATGTATATAATTATATATCGGTATATCTCAAAAAGTGATAGACAGAATCACTAGTCCTTTACGGTACAGCCTCGTTGGCAATATACCACGAGTATAAATCTATCAATACGTATATATCTCTATATCCCAATAAGGGAGAGACAGTTTTATACTACACGCATATATCTATAAAACATGTATATAATTATATTTCTGTATATCTCAAAAAATGAGAGACAGATTCTCTCGTCCTTTACGGTACAGCCTCGTTGGCAATATACCACGAGTATAAATCTATCAATACGCATATATCTCTATATCCCAATAAGGGAGAGACAGTTTTATTCGTGTAACTAGGACTGACGGAGGTCCTAGTATAATAATACCACCGGCCTCTAGCGAGTACGGATGGAAACATAACAATTTAATACGAGCGCAATCTAGCGAATGTAATATACTACGTGCATATATGTATAAAAAATGTATATAATTATATATCGGTATATCTCAAAAAGTGATAGACAGAATCACTAGTCCTTTACGGTACAGCCTCGTTGGCAATATACCACGAGTATAAATCTATCAATACGTATATATCTCTATATCCCAATAAGGGAGAGACAGTTTTATACTACACGCATATATCTATAAAACATGTATATAATTATATTTCTGTATATCTCAAAAAGTGAGAGACAGATTCTCTCGTCCTTTACGGTACAGCCTCGTTGGCAATAGACCACGTGGATCAATCTAGCAATACGTATATATCTCTATATCCCAAAAAAGGAAGAGACATTTTTGTCCGTGTAGCTAGGACCAGAGAAATGGGGTGAGAGAGGGAGAGAGGGAGAGATATCCGCTTACACGGAAGACAACAGCTGGACGTGGGGAGGATAATCGATCAATCATCGACGCTCGACGGGGGCTTCCGGAGTACACCCACCCCGACGCGGAGTGACAGTGACCAGGGGCCGGTCCCCCTCTCCCCTCCCTCCCCACCCGGTCCAAACTAATGGAGACTATATGTATATATTATATCCATGTATACTTATACAGAATGCACCAAACGAACTACTATATATACCTGCTTGAATATAGAACTGCATATATATATATATACACACATGGAATTGTAATACGTGATTCATATAACGTTGTTGAATTATCTGACATTCATTCCTGATGAAGATCCGACAAGGATCGAAACGTTGAATGCTTTCGTACAATAAAAATTGTCGAGATTTCTTGAGTTTTCTTAAACTAGATCTAAATGTCGTATAATTTCAACAACGGACGGCTCGACCGTAATGCGATGGATAAGAACACTGACCATTATAATGGCCAAGACGAGTACGTCGAAGAACGCAGTTACGGACATGATTCTAGACAGAGCAGACAGCAAAGACACGACGAGGACAGAACCCGCCTCGATGGGGAAGAGTGGCCACGCTTTGGAAGGAACGCGGGGTACGACTCCTCCCGCTCCCGCAGTGGGCAACATCGAGGGGGCCAGGCCTACTCGGGGGCCGTCAAGAAAAGGCCGTGGCGCACGGCGGACAACTACAACAACAACTACAACAACAACAACCACTACAACGGGAGCTACAACAACAACAACAACTACAACAATAACAATAGGACTCAATACACCGGAAAGAACAACACTTACAAGAACAAGAATGCTAGGGGCAACACCAACTACACCAACCGGTACAACCCCAACAGGAACTACAACAGGAGCGACAACAGGAACCACTACACTAACCCTAACCCTAACCCTAACCAGAACTACAAAAGAAACTACAACAGACCCACCCACACGGACAACCGGAAACCATACAACTACAACATGAGCAACAACAACAACAACAGCGCCAACAACAACAGCAACGACAACAGGCACAAGAACAACAACAACCCGGACATCCACTCTATAGTTGAGGCGGTCGTGCAGCGAATGCAACAGGACAAGAACGTGAACGACCGGGGCCGAGCAACACAAGCAACACACGAACCAGAAGAGAGAAGAGGAGCGGAGAGAAGGCCCAACTCAGTACACTTCGAGACGGAACGCAGACCGACGGGAGGAACACCGGCTGAAGCGTCCAAAAACCCTGATTTCCCAACAATGTGGAAAACACTCTTCAAAATCGTACAACTGGACTACCACCTGGGCAACTGGGCACAACTCCCACAATCCCTGAAACGCACACTGCTTAACATGGCCGACAGAATAACACCCCCGGACCCGGTGGAGGGACTCGGTACCGATATTTCGGCCATTCTGACGTCAGCGGGCGAATCACTCACGGCTAGGGTGCAGGAGCACCTCCGTGGCAGACTGTCTTCTCGCCGCGCGGAGCTAAGGGATCTTAATCCAACAGACAAATCCCGGGCGAGTGACATAGCATACAAACACCTCCAACAGAGATTGGGCTCCAAATGCCCAGACCTCCGGAGCAGAGTGGAAGCGGAAGCGGAGATGATTGGCGCAAGAACACGGACCAACGACTGGAACACCCCGCGCAACCCTAAAAGAGCACGACCATCTGAGACACCACCATCACCCGCTCCCACAACCAACCGCTTCGAGGTTCTTATGGACGACGTAGAGGACGGGGCTTGTACCCCCCCACAACAGAGGACCTCTACACCTCCCCACACCCGAGACCAACCCCAACAAAAGGACTCGAACCAGGAGCAACAACAAAGACAACAACAGACACGCACCAGGGTCCCCCGGAGCACCACCCATGACAAATCCAACCCCTCCGTTGTCATCCAACCCAACACTACCGTCGTGGTGGTTGGGGATTCCAACCTGAGGGCGGTCGAGGAAGAATGGATTCCTGAAAACTGGCAGGTGGAGGTCCTGCCTGGTGCAAAATTCCCCCACATCACGAAATGCACAAAACAGCTGCCCTACAACAAAGGCCTCCAAATCGTAGTGGCCGCGGGCATCAACCACCGTGCCATGGAGATAGGGGACGGGACCAAGGAGGCAATCCTGGAACTCCGCAACGAACACACCATCAGAGAGAGACGGATGCACGCCGTGGGAGTCTCCAGATCCGTGGACCTGGAAGAAGGAGAGGCCGAGAACCTCACAACAATCAATCAACAGCTGCAGAAACTCTTCGGCAACAATTACATCAAACCGATCCCGGACGAGGACGTGTATACCAAGGACGATGGTATACACTACGACTACCACACGGCAATGGACATATGGGAAAGTATTGTTTCACACATTAATAGGCGGGCAGAAGCACCGAACACCTCCGCCCTTTCCCTCCCCCTCACTGAAACAACACTGAACGCAAACAACACGACATCAAAAAACCAGGGAGGGGCAACCTACTAAAGGACAACAACACACAAACAACACACACTCCAATATACAACAATACACTACAACTGACAACAGCCACAACACTAGACGACTCGAATAACACTGAAATATATGACCCACACGAATATAACACTGAAAGGGAGAACACTAGGACTAGTCTAACTCTTAATCTATCTAAACATACACTATCGGAGGACGAGAACTCCCTCCTTGAGCTGGGTCTATCGTTTATACCCACACAACATAAACTGAAAATTATCAACGTACAAGACTCCATAAACCGCCTCACTAGATCCCTGAAACTAAGGGATTTCTTTGGCTATAACGAGAATTTCAAATTAGATGAGTTCAAAAAACTGTTCATAGAGAAGAGTGACTGGACCCCAAAGAGAGGCCAACTCAGCAGATCAACCCTCGAACTAATAGGAAAACTAGAAACGAAAACTAATGAAATTCTAAGGAAATACCCTAAGAAAAGCGGCGAGTATTATTACGTAAGAAATATGAAAAACAACATAACGATGAAACAAAGACAAGCTCTTAATAATCTCAGAAACAACAAGAAGATAGTGATAAGATCAGCGGACAAAGGGGGTATGACGTGCGTAATGGACAAGGAAGCTTACATATCTGAAGCGCACAGACAACTGAATAATAACAAGTACTACTCTAAGCAAGTGAGCGATAACCATAAACTAGACTTATGCAGAAATATAAATAATACACTGAAGGACATAAGGGATAAGCACTTCATCAGTAACGAACAATATAACTTTCTAACGGCTAACCCCAAGGACGCCGACAGATACTTTTACTTACTCCCAAAAGTGCACAAGGCGCTAGATAAATGGCCGAGAAAGGACATGCCAGAGGGCCGCCCTATAGTAAGTGATTGCTCCACAGAATCGAGAAGAGCGAGTGATTATATCGACTACTATCTAAAACCCCTAGCTACTAAACACGCATCCTATATCAAGGACACATACGATTTTATAAATAAAATAAGAAATAAAAACATAGATAACGAATACCTACTAGTAACGGGTGATGTCACGGCCCTATACACAAATATGAACATCAATAGAACCATAGCGGTAGTTAAGAAAACCTTTAAAAACAACCCGGACCCTAAAAGACCGGACGCGGACCTCATAAAACTACTGGATATAATAATGCGCAACAATGATTTTGGTTTTAATAACGAAAAATTCTTACAAATTTTTGGTACGGCCATGGGCAAGTCCTTCGCTCCAAACCTGGCGAACTTGTACCTACTAGATTTTGACAGGGGGGCCAGAAGGGGGTTTCACATCAAACCCAACCTATACTACCGGTTCCTGGATGATATTTTTTTCGTATGGCCAGGAACCAGGGAGGAACTACTAGCATATGAGAAATTCCTGAACTCTATAACCCCAAATATCAAAATCACCCTCACTGTCAGCGATAAGGAAGTAGACTTCCTTGATACCACCGTTTTTAAGGAAACTTGGGAAGGAAATACAACTCTACAAACTAAAGTATTCTTCAAACAAACAGACACACATCAATTACTACACCCCACATCATTCCATCCACCCCACACAGTACCAGGCATACTCAAATCACAAATCATCAGATTCAAACGCCTGTCCTCACATAAACTACATTTTGACGACACTTGCAATATACTATTTAAAACCCTCAAAAAAAGAGGTTATAATAAAAGACTTCTAAGAAAAACAAAACGGGACATATGGTTCAACTTCAATGGGAGAAGAAAGGTCAAAAATGATAAAGCAATCCTACCCATGATAATACCATACTCACCTATTAGCGTACATCTTACCAGAGAATGGAAAAGGATTATATCCCAATACCCCAAGTTCGAAAAATATAGATTGGTGGCAGCATATACGAAACACAGGAATCTAGCTCAACTGGTGAAACCGAGCTTATAAAAATACACACAGAACACATAAACAATACACATTAAATGGGGGGAAGGGCGGAGGACACGCACCCCGGAAGCGAATGGGGGAGGGCGATTGAGCCAGTGCCTGTAAATAGTTCTTGATATCCTAACCCTAACCCTAACCCTAACCCTAACCCTAACCCTAACCCTAACCCTAACCCTAACCCTAACCCTAACCCTAACCCTAACCCTAACCCTAACCCTAACCCTAACCCTAACCCTAACCCTAACCCTAACCCTAACCCTAACCCTAACCCTAACCCTAACCCTAACCCTAACCCTAACCCTAACCCTAACCCTAACCCTAACCCTAACCCTAACCCTAACCCTAACCCTAACCCTAACCCTAACCCTAACCCTAACCCTAACCCTAACCCTAACCCTAACCCTAACCCTAACCCTAACCCTAACCCTAACCCTAACCCTAACCCTAACCCTAACCCTAACCCTAACCCTAACCCTAACCCTAACCCTAACCCTAACCCTAACCCTAACCCTAACCCTAACCCTAACCCTAACCCTAACCCTAACCCTAACCCTAACCCTAACCCTAACCCTAACCCTAACCCTAACCCTAACCCTAACCCTAACCCTAACCCTAACCCTAACCCTAACCCTAACCCTAACCCTAACCCTAACCCTAACCCTAACCCTAACCCTAACCCTAACCCTAACCCTAACCCTAACCCTAACCCTAACCCTAACCCTAACCCTAACCCTAACCCTAACCCTAACCCTAACCCTAACCCTAACCCTAACCCTAACCCTAACCCTAACCCTAACCCTAACCCTAACCCTAACCCTAACCCTAACCCTAACCCTAACCCTAACCCTAACCCTAACCCTAACCCTAACCCTAACCCTAACCCTAACCCTAACCCTAACCCTAACCCTAACCCTAACCCTAACCCTAACCCTAACCCTAACCCTAACCCTAACCCTAACCCTAACCCTAACCCTAACCCTAACCCTAACCCTAACCCTAACCCTAACCCTAACCCTAACCCTAACCCTAACCCTAACCCTAACCCTAACCCTAACCCTAACCCTAACCCTAACCCTAACCCTAACCCTAACCCTAACCCTAACCCTAACCCTAACCCTAACCCTAACCCTAACCCTAACCCTAACCCTAACCCTAACCCTAACCCTAACCCTAACCCTAACCCTAACCCTAACCCTAACCCTAACCCTAACCCTAACCCTAACCCTAACCCTAACCCTAACCCTAACCCTAACCCTAACCCTAACCCTAACCCTAACCCTAACCCTAACCCTAACCCTAACCCTAACCCTAACCCTAACCCTAACCCTAACCCTAACCCTAACCCTAACCCTAACCCTAACCCTAACCCTAACCCTAACCCTAACCCTAACCCTAACCCTAACCCTAACCCTAACCCTAACCCTAACCCTAACCCTAACCCTAACCCTAACCCTAACCCTAACCCTAACCCTAACCCTAACCCTAACCCTAACCCTAACCCTAACCCTAACCCTAACCCTAACCCTAACCCTAACCCTAACCCTAACCCTAACCCTAACCCTAACCCTAACCCTAACCCTAACCCTAACCCTAACCCTAACCCTAACCCTAAACCCTAACCCTAACCCTAACCCTAACCCTAACCCTAACCCTAACCCTAACCCTAACCCTAACCCTAACCCTAACCCTAACCCTAACCCTAACCCTAACCCTAACCCTAACCCTAACCCTAACCCTAACCCTAACCCTAACCCTAACCCTAACCCTAACCCTAACCCTAACCCTAACCCTAACCCTAACCCTAACCCTAACCCAAATGGTGTCCCTCCAGTTTGATCCGGCTGGTAGTTGAAGCCATACCTGTTGTTTACTTTTGTTCTTCACGGTACGAGGCAATGCCATCATTTGTGTGATTCATTCTGCATAGATCCTTTCGACAAGACACTCGTTCGGTGAGCTTCTTAACATACGGCAATTGCCATTTTTAACATCGTTTTATATTCGCTGAGAGTCCATTGTAATATCATTTTTTAATTGGTCTTCTCTTGTATCCATGGAGATAGCCGTGAGCCAGTGCTTTGAACTGAGTGTTCACGTTTATTTTTGTAAACCCTAACCTAACCTGCCCGAGCCTGGTGATGCTCTGTGGGGAAGGGAGAGGACTTTATAAAAGCTATATAGCCTAAACAAACCCTAATACTGACCCTAACCTTAACCCGAATGCTACACAGCCAATACATAGAGTAATTACACTTAATATATTAAGCCTAACACGGCTCCCGCAAAAGCACAGCAGCTCTCAGCATTTATATTCTGGCCGCCGTCGAGAATAGTCGCTTTCGATACGAAGCGAGTTCTTCACAACTCAACCGAGTGCATAACATCATTGACCTTAAAGTAGGCAACTCCGCCACGGCAATTGGCCATGTTCTTCAACCTAAACAGGTCGTATAACATATTTACCATCTAGCGAATTGTCGTGCCAGTCCCAAGCCTGGTTAAGAAGGAGGAGGGAACCCGCTTCAGTAACATCAAGGGTCTATTTTATACCGTAAATTAGAGTGCCTGGTGAGACAGAGTGTCTTATAGGCTATATAGGCATGCACTTGAGGCTAAAGTCCTAGGCCAGATCTCTTTGAAACCTAATATTCTTGAAGTTCACAGTATGCACGGCGCTGATGGTGCCCCTCCAGTCTTGTCCTGCTGGTAGTTGAAGCCATACCTGTTGTTTGCTCAGTAGACGCGGTGATGGTGCCCCTCTAGTCTTGCCCGCTAGTAGTTGAAGCCGTTCCTGTTGTTTGCTCAGTTGACACGGCGCTGATGGTGTCCCTCCAGTTTGATCCGGCTGGTAGTTGAAGCCATACCTGTTGTTTACTTTTGTTCTTCACGGTACGAGGCAATGCCATCATTTGTGTGATTCATTCTGCATAGATCCTTTCGACAAGACACTCGTTCGGTGAGCTTCTTAACATACGGCAATTGCCATTTTTAACATCGTTTTATATTCGCTGAGAGTCCATTGTAATATCATTTTTTAATTGGTCTTCTCTTGTATCCATGGAGATAGCCGTGAGCCAGTGCTTTGAACTGAGTGTTCACGTTTATTTTTGTAAACCCTAACCTAACCTGCCCGAGCCTGGTGATGCTCTGTGGGGAAGGGAGAGGACTTTATAAAAGCTATATAGCCTAAACAAACCCTAATACTGACCCTAACCTTAACCCGAATGCTACACAGCCAATACATAGAGTAATTACACTTAATATATTAAGCCTAACACGGCTCCCGCAAAAGCACAGCAGCTCTCAGCATTTATATTCTGGCCGCCGTCGAGAATAGTCGCTTTCGATACGAAGCGAGTTCTTCACAACTCAACCGAGTGCATAACATCATTGACCTTAAAGTAGGCAACTCCGCCACGGCAATTGGCCATGTTCTTCAACCTAAACAGGTCGTATAACATATTTACCATCTAGCGAATTGTCGTGCCAGTCCCAAGCCTGGTTAAGAAGGAGGAGGGAACCCGCTTCAGTAACATCAAGGGTCTATTTTATACCGTAAATTAGAGTGCCTGGTGAGACAGAGTGTCTTATAGGCTATATAGGCATGCACTTGAGGCTAAAGTCCTAGGCCAGATCTCTTTGAAACCTAATATTCTTGAAGTTCACAGTATGCACGGCGCTGATGGTGCCCCTCCAGTCTTGTCCTGCTGGTAGTTGAAGCCATACCTGTTGTTTGCTCAGTAGACGCGGTGATGGTGCCCCTCTAGTCTTGCCCGCTAGTAGTTGAAGCCGTTCCTGTTGTTTGCTCAGTTGACACGGCGCTGATGGTGTCCCTCCAGTTTGATCCGGCTGGTAGTTGAAGCCATACCTGTTGTTTACTTTTGTTCTTCACGGTACGAGGCAATGCCATCATTTGTGTGATTCATTCTGCATAGATCCTTTCGACAAGACACTCGTTCGGTGAGCTTCTTAACATACGGCAATTGCCATTTTTAACATCGTTTTATATTCGCTGAGAGTCCATTGTAATATCATTTTTTAATTGGTCTTCTCTTGTATCCATGGAGATAGCCGTGAGCCAGTGCTTTGAACTGAGTGTTCACGTTTATTTTTGTAAACCCTAACCTAACCTGCCCGAGCCTGGTGATGCTCTGTGGGGAAGGGAGAGGACTTTATAAAAGCTATATAGCCTAAACAAACCCTAATACTGACCCTAACCTTAACCCGAATGCTACACAGCCAATACATAGAGTAATTACACTTAATATATTAAGCCTAACACGGCTCCCGCAAAAGCACAGCAGCTCTCAGCATTTATATTCTGGCCGCCGTCGAGAATAGTCGCTTTCGATACGAAGCGAGTTCTTCACAACTCAACCGAGTGCATAACATCATTGACCTTAAAGTAGGCAACTCCGCCACGGCAATTGGCCATGTTCTTCAACCTAAACAGGTCGTATAACATATTTACCATCTAGCGAATTGTCGTGCCAGTCCCAAGCCTGGTTAAGAAGGAGGAGGGAACCCGCTTCAGTAACATCAAGGGTCTATTTTATACCGTAAATTAGAGTGCCTGGTGAGACAGAGTGTCTTATAGGCTATATAGGCATGCACTTGAGGCTAAAGTCCTAGGCCAGATCTCTTTGAAACCTAATATTCTTGAAGTTCACAGTATGCACGGCGCTGATGGTGCCCCTCCAGTCTTGTCCTGCTGGTAGTTGAAGCCATACCTGTTGTTTGCTCAGTAGACGCGGTGATGGTGCCCCTCTAGTCTTGCCCGCTAGTAGTTGAAGCCGTTCCTGTTGTTTGCTCAGTTGACACGGCGCTGATGGTGTCCCTCCAGTTTGATCCGGCTGGTAGTTGAAGCCATACCTGTTGTTTACTTTTGTTCTTCACGGTACGAGGCAATGCCATCATTTGTGTGATTCATTCTGCATAGATCCTTTCGACAAGACACTCGTTCGGTGAGCTTCTTAACATACGGCAATTGCCATTTTTAACATCGTTTTATATTCGCTGAGAGTCCATTGTAATATCATTTTTTAATTGGTCTTCTCTTGTATCCATGGAGATAGCCGTGAGCCAGTGCTTTGAACTGAGTGTTCACGTTTATTTTTGTAAACCCTAACCTAACCTGCCCGAGCCTGGTGATGCTCTGTGGGGAAGGGAGAGGACTTTATAAAAGCTATATAGCCTAAACAAACCCTAATACTGACCCTAACCTTAACCCGAATGCTACACAGCCAATACATAGAGTAATTACACTTAATATATTAAGCCTAACACGGCTCCCGCAAAAGCACAGCAGCTCTCAGCATTTATATTCTGGCCGCCGTCGAGAATAGTCGCTTTCGATACGAAGCGAGTTCTTCACAACTCAACCGAGTGCATAACATCATTGACCTTAAAGTAGGCAACTCCGCCACGGCAATTGGCCATGTTCTTCAACCTAAACAGGTCGTATAACATATTTACCATCTAGCGAATTGTCGTGCCAGTCCCAAGCCTGGTTAAGAAGGAGGAGGGAACCCGCTTCAGTAACATCAAGGGTCTATTTTATACCGTAAATTAGAGTGCCTGGTGAGACAGAGTGTCTTATAGGCTATATAGGCATGCACTTGAGGCTAAAGTCCTAGGCCAGATCTCTTTGAAACCTAATATTCTTGAAGTTCACAGTATGCACGGCGCTGATGGTGCCCCTCCAGTCTTGTCCTGCTGGTAGTTGAAGCCATACCTGTTGTTTGCTCAGTAGACGCGGTGATGGTGCCCCTCTAGTCTTGCCCGCTAGTAGTTGAAGCCGTTCCTGTTGTTTGCTCAGTTGACACGGCGCTGATGGTGTCCCTCCAGTTTGATCCGGCTGGTAGTTGAAGCCATACCTGTTGTTTACTTTTGTTCTTCACGGTACGAGGCAATGCCATCATTTGTGTGATTCATTCTGCATAGATCCTTTCGACAAGACACTCGTTCGGTGAGCTTCTTAACATACGGCAATTGCCATTTTTAACATCGTTTTATATTCGCTGAGAGTCCATTGTAATATCATTTTTTAATTGGTCTTCTCTTGTATCCATGGAGATAGCCGTGAGCCAGTGCTTTGAACTGAGTGTTCACGTTTATTTTTGTAAACCCTAACCTAACCTGCCCGAGCCTGGTGATGCTCTGTGGGGAAGGGAGAGGACTTTATAAAAGCTATATAGCCTAAACAAACCCTAATACTGACCCTAACCTTAACCCGAATGCTACACAGCCAATACATAGAGTAATTACACTTAATATATTAAGCCTAACACGGCTCCCGCAAAAGCACAGCAGCTCTCAGCATTTACGAAGCGAGTTCTTCACAACTCAACCGAGTGCATAACATCATTGACCTTAAAGTAGGCAACTCCGCCACGGCAATTGGCCATGTTCTTCAACCTAAACAGGTCGTATAACATATTTACCATCTAGCGAATTGTCGTGCCAGTCCCAAGCCTGGTTAAGAAGGAGGAGGGAACCCGCTTCAGTAACATCAAGGGTCTATTTTATACCGTAAATTAGAGTGCCTGGTGAGACAGAGTGTCTTATAGGCTATATAGGCATGCACTTGAGGCTAAAGTCCTAGGCCAGATCTCTTTGAAACCTAATATTCTTGAAGTTCACAGTATGCACGGCGCTGATGGTGCCCCTCCAGTCTTGTCCTGCTGGTAGTTGAAGCCATACCTGTTGTTTGCTCAGTAGACGCGGTGATGGTGCCCCTCTAGTCTTGCCCGCTAGTAGTTGAAGCCGTTCCTGTTGTTTGCTCAGTTGACACGGCGCTGATGGTGTCCCTCCAGTTTGATCCGGCTGGTAGTTGAAGCCATACCTGTTGTTTACTTTTGTTCTTCACGGTACGAGGCAATGCCATCATTTGTGTGATTCATTCTGCATAGATCCTTTCGACAAGACACTCGTTCGGTGAGCTTCTTAACATACGGCAATTGCCATTTTTAACATCGTTTTATATTCGCTGAGAGTCCATTGTAATATCATTTTTTAATTGGTCTTCTCTTGTATCCATGGAGATAGCCGTGAGCCAGTGCTTTGAACTGAGTGTTCACGTTTATTTTTGTAAACCCTAACCTAACCTGCCCGAGCCTGGTGATGCTCTGTGGGGAAGGGAGAGGACTTTATAAAAGCTATATAGCCTAAACAAACCCTAATACTGACCCTAACCTTAACCCGAATGCTACACAGCCAATACATAGAGTAATTACACTTAATATATTAAGCCTAACACGGCTCCCGCAAAAGCACAGCAGCTCTCAGCATTTATATTCTGGCCGCCGTCGAGAATAGTCGCTTTCGATACGAAGCGAGTTCTTCACAACTCAACCGAGTGCATAACATCATTGACCTTAAAGTAGGCAACTCCGCCACGGCAATTGGCCATGTTCTTCAACCTAAACAGGTCGTATAACATATTTACCATCTAGCGAATTGTCGTGCCAGTCCCAAGCCTGGTTAAGAAGGAGGAGGGAACCCGCTTCAGTAACATCAAGGGTCTATTTTATACCGTAAATTAGAGTGCCTGGTGAGACAGAGTGTCTTATAGGCTATATAGGCATGCACTTGAGGCTAAAGTCCTAGGCCAGATCTCTTTGAAACCTAATATTCTTGAAGTTCACAGTATGCACGGCGCTGATGGTGCCCCTCCAGTCTTGTCCTGCTGGTAGTTGAAGCCATACCTGTTGTTTGCTCAGTAGACGCGGTGATGGTGCCCCTCTAGTCTTGCCCGCTAGTAGTTGAAGCCGTTCCTGTTGTTTGCTCAGTTGTTGAAGCCGTTCCTGTTGTTTGCTCAGTTGACACGGCGCTGATGGTGTCCCTCCAGTTTGATCCGGCTGGTAGTTGAAGCCATACCTGTTGTTTACTTTTGTTCTTCACGGTACGAGGCAATGCCATCATTTGTGTGATTCATTCTGCATAGATCCTTTCGACAAGACACTCGTTCGGTGAGCTTCTTAACATACGGCAATTGCCATTTTTAACATCGTTTTATATTCGCTGAGAGTCCATTGTAATATCATTTTTTAATTGGTCTTCTCTTGTATCCATGGAGATAGCCGTGAGCCAGTGCTTTGAACTGAGTGTTCACGTTTATTTTTGTAAACCCTAACCTAACCTGCCCGAGCCTGGTGATGCTCTGTGGGGAAGGGAGAGGACTTTATAAAAGCTATATAGCCTAAACAAACCCTAATACTGACCCTAACCTTAACCCGAATGCTACACAGCCAATACATAGAGTAATTACACTTAATATATTAAGCCTAACACGGCTCCCGCAAAAGCACAGCAGCTCTCAGCATTTATATTCTGGCCGCCGTCGAGAATAGTCGCTTTCGATACGAAGCGAGTTCTTCACAACTCAACCGAGTGCATAACATCATTGACCTTAAAGTAGGCAACTCCGCCACGGCAATTGGCCATGTTCTTCAACCTAAACAGGTCGTATAACATATTTACCATCTAGCGAATTGTCGTGCCAGTCCCAAGCCTGGTTAAGAAGGAGGAGGGAACCCGCTTCAGTAACATCAAGGGTCTATTTTATACCGTAAATTAGAGTGCCTGGTGAGACAGAGTGTCTTATAGGCTATATAGGCATGCACTTGAGGCTAAAGTCCTAGGCCAGATCTCTTTGAAACCTAATATTCTTGAAGTTCACAGTATGCACGGCGCTGATGGTGCCCCTCCAGTCTTGTCCTGCTGGTAGTTGAAGCCATACCTGTTGTTTGCTCAGTAGACGCGGTGATGGTGCCCCTCTAGTCTTGCCCGCTAGTAGTTGAAGCCGTTCCTGTTGTTTGCTCAGTTGACACGGCGCTGATGGTGTCCCTCCAGTTTGATCCGGCTGGTAGTTGAAGCCATACCTGTTGTTTACTTTTGTTCTTCACGGTACGAGGCAATGCCATCATTTGTGTGATTCATTCTGCATAGATCCTTTCGACAAGACACTCGTTCGGTGAGCTTCTTAACATACGGCAATTGCCATTTTTAACATCGTTTTATATTCGCTGAGAGTCCATTGTAATATCATTTTTTAATTGGTCTTCTCTTGTATCCATGGAGATAGCCGTGAGCCAGTGCTTTGAACTGAGTGTTCACGTTTATTTTTGTAAACCCTAACCTAACCCTAACCCTAACCCTAACCCTAACCCTAACCCTAACCCTAACCCTAACCCTAACCCTAACCCTAACCCTAACCCTAACCCTAACCCTAACCCTACCACTAGTATATTTCAATTGGCCTTCAGCGACACTCGGTAGAGGCCACTATTGCGCATACGCTGATATATAGCATAATTTCAAGGCAATACTCTCCTTATAACATATTACGTTACTTCTAAGCACGGTATAAATAATATATTAAAATGATTGTTGATACTTGGACCGGTTAACTCTATCGTTATTTAAGTTCCCTAGTTACTACAAGAACCTAGACAGTTCTCGCTTACTTGTGTAGCACTAACGATGACTTTACTTTATATTTGTACATTTTAATTTTCAGACGATCGAGAGACATACATAATATGTGGTCATTATAATAATTACCTAGTCGCTAATTGTGTAGACGTAACTGTGACATTACTTGCCTTTACATTGCTTTATATTACACTGCATTATATCTCATAATTGAACTTATATTTTGGATTTCCTAGGGGACAATATTTCGTTGTGACACTGCACTGTTTCGCGCACATGCTGACTAGGCCTATTAAAACCGGTTTTAAACTGGTTTGGATCACTCGTCTAGACATTGCTTGCCGCGTATTTCTGTTTCATTCCTGATGAAGTCGGCAACGACGAAACGTTGAATGTTAAATGTATTACTTTAAATATACTGATTAAAACATGAAGTTCGTCTTGAATTATTACATTATATCACCAGACTAATGCCTACATACAGGAATACGCGCAGGAATGACGACAGGCGCGACAGAAATTATAACGGACGGTATGATAATGAAACGAACTATCGAAGACGAGAAAACAACGAACGAGCGTTCACGTCAAGAGCGACCCGCAGAAATGTAAATGACAATTTCAACAAGCCTAACGACTATGAGAATCTAGTGCAAACGATTCTGGAACGTGTTAAGCAACAACTAGCGGATAACAGCACGGTTACTGGTCTGCAACAACCGACAAACGTACAACCGGACAACAGACAACCACGTACTCACCTGCAAGGCGCCAACAATGTACAACCGACCGGTAATGTAACACAGCCATCTCTCAACCCGGAATTTCATACCCTCTGGAAAACACTATTTAAAGTAACCCAAATTCGTCATCACATAGATAATTGGTCTCGTTTACCCAAATCCATCGCGCGTGATTTAACCTACCTGGGAAAGAACATTAGACCTCCTGATGCAGTCGATGACCTTTCAAGCGACATTGGAAACATACTTACCAACGCGGGTGAACAGATACGCCAGAGGGTACATACTCATCTACTTAACAGACTGGAAGTCAACAGATCACTGCTGAAATCGATCTTACCACTAGACAAAGAACGCGCTATAGAAGTCGCACACCGTAACCTCACTAAGCGCCTGAAGTGCAAGGGAGATGACGTCCGTCGAACGCTGGAGGAGGAGGCAAGGTCGGTAGGCCTAAACTTACCTGTACGGCACCAGCTCCCTCCAATGACCACTCCTTCTGTCAAACGAGCACGCACTGAAGCGACGCCAACAGCAACGCCTACAGACAGGTCCAGTAACGCGCAGCCGGTGGAGCGACCCGCCATCGAAAACCCGGACATGGAAACTGAAGCGACCCCGAATGTTACTATACACGTAAGTCAACCCGAGGAAATTAATATACTCCCGAACACTGAAACCATCGTCGTCACCGACGAGTGTTTAATATACGCCAAAGACACAGAGGTTGACCCGTCTCTCCAGATAGAGATATTACCAGGAGCCGAAATTGCAGTGCTAGCCGACGTCATCCTCGATCTTCCTCGAAACTTACCTCACGATATCATCTTGTTCGGAGGAGTTAAACACCTGCATACGGGTTCATACCAACCCCACACCGATAGCGCCATGCTATCCATTCGACAACGAATCGATGCGGGTGACAAGATCGGTTGTCTGGGTCTCTGCACCGCCGAGGACCTTACGCCAAAAGAAGCTGAAAACTTACAGCTCCTCAACTCACAACTCAAACGAGTATTCCGTGGGAATTACGTAGGATTAGGATGCGCCGCCAAAATGCCTGAAGACAAACGTCACTTCGATCCAACCGAAATACCCCACATCCTACATATGCTACGTTTTTTCAAGGATTTTAAGGACTCGGAGGATTAGTTCCATACTTACCTTTCGACAACGGCAGGGTACCAGTCGCCTAACCCTACGTCACCCCTGGACCGCTCTACAACGCTCCTACGCCCGCCGGGGCCCATCTCCTACCCCACGAATAAACCACCCTGAGCCAGTGCTTATGTACTGTGTGTACGCATTTATTTATACCCTAACCTAACCCTAACCCTAACCCTAACCCTAACCCTAACCCTAACCCTAACCCTAACCCTAACCCTAACCCTAACCCTAACCCTAACCCTAACCCTAACCCTAACCCTAACCCTAACCCTAACCCTAACCCTAACCCTAACCCTAACCCTAACCCTAACCCTAACCCTAACCCTAACCCTAACCCTAACCCTAACCCTAACCCTAAACCCTAACCCTAACCCTAACCCTAAACCTAACCCTAACCCTAACCCTAACCCTAACCCTAACCCTAACCCTAACCCTAACCCTAACCCTAACCCTAACCCTAACCCTAACCCTAACCCTAACCCTAACCCTAACCCTAACCCTAACCCTAACCCTAACCCTAACCCTAACCCTAACCCTAACCCTAACCCTAACCCTAACCCTAACCCTAACCCTAACCCTAACCCTAACCCTAACCCTAACCCTAACCCTAACCCTAACCCTAACCCTAACCCTAACCCTAACCCTAACCCTAACCCTAACCCTAACCCTAACCCTAACCCTAACCCTAACCCTAACCCTAACCCTAACCCTAACGGGATAGAGAGTGATCACGTGTCCAACCCGACCCTGGTGACTTAGCGGACACACGGTTTATCCTACATAGGCCCCGTGCGTCTTAGCTCATTTCAGTCTTGGCAGCCGACGAGTTAACATCTTTCTCGCCTCTCAGTTATAGTTCACATAGATAAGCGTTTCTCTTAGACCCGTTTTGACCAGGTATAACATCACTTAGAAGGTAAACACCAGACCTAAAAGTAGGCAACTCCGCCACGGCAATAGGCCATTTCCCAACCTACCCCGGTGATTGAAATGTAACATCTTAGCCCTATTGTCGTGCCAGTCCCAAGCCTGGTTAATAAGGAGGAGGGAACCGCTTTCTTTACATCATAGGCCTGTTTTGACCGTTTCCCTGTGTTGCGGATGATATTGGCTGTTCTATGCACTTGAGGCGACTTAATAGTTCAGACCTTTGAGACTGTAGTAGCACAGATGACATGGTCCGTGGGCCACTGTGAACTTCTGATGACATAGTACTTACCATCCTGCTTTTATGCGACATTGCATCGGCACTTGGTCCTTTTTTGATCCTCGGAAATAAGCCTGAGCCAGTGCTTTTCTTGTATATTTTTTAACCTACCCTGCCCGAGCCTCGTTTGTTTTCCGGGGGGATAGAGAGTGATCACGTGTCCAACCCGACCCTGGTGACTTAGCGGACACACGGTTTATCCTACATAGGCCCCGTGCGTCTTAGCTCATTTCAGTCTTGGCAGCCGACGAGTTAACATCTTTCTCGCCTCTCAGTTATAGTTCACATAGATAAGCGTTTCTCTTAGACCCGTTTTGACCAGGTATAACATCACTTAGAAGGTAAACACCAGACCTAAAAGTAGGCAACTCCGCCACGGCAATAGGCCATTTCCCAACCTACCCCGGTGATTGAAATGTAACATCTTAGCCCTATTGTCGTGCCAGTCCCAAGCCTGGTTAATAAGGAGGAGGGAACCGCTTTCTTTACATCATAGGCCTGTTTTGACCGTTTCCCTGTGTTGCGGATGATATTGGCTGTTCTATGCACTTGAGGCGACTTAATAGTTCAGACCTTTGAGACTGTAGTAGCACAGATGACATGGTCCGTGGGCCACTGTGAACTTCTGATGACATAGTACTTACCATCCTGCTTTTATGCGACATTGCATCGGCACTTGGTCCTTTTTTGATCCTCGGAAATAAGCCTGAGCCAGTGCTTTTCTTGTATATTTTTTAACCTACCCTGCCCGAGCCTCGTTTGTTTTCCGGGGGGATAGAGAGTGATCACGTGTCCAACCCGACCCTGGTGACTTAGCGGACACACGGTTTATCCTACATAGGCCCCGTGCGTCTTAGCTCATTTCAGTCTTGGCAGCCGACGAGTTAACATCTTTCTCGCCTCTCAGTTATAGTTCACATAGATAAGCGTTTCTCTTAGACCCGTTTTGACCAGGTATAACATCACTTAGAAGGTAAACACCAGACCTAAAAGTAGGCAACTCCGCCACGGCAATAGGCCATTTCCCAACCTACCCCGGTGATTGAAATGTAACATCTTAGCCCTATTGTCGTGCCAGTCCCAAGCCTGGTTAATAAGGAGGAGGGAACCGCTTTCTTTACATCATAGGCCTGTTTTGACCGTTTCCCTGTGTTGCGGATGATATTGGCTGTTCTATGCACTTGAGGCGACTTAATAGTTCAGACCTTTGAGACTGTAGTAGCACAGATGACATGGTCCGTGGGCCACTGTGAACTTCTGATGACATAGTACTTACCATCCTGCTTTTATGCGACATTGCATCGGCACTTGGTCCTTTTTTGATCCTCGGAAATAAGCCTGAGCCAGTGCTTTTCTTGTATATTTTTTAACCTACCCTGCCCGAGCCTCGTTTGTTTTCCGGGGGGATAGAGAGTGATCACGTGTCCAACCCGACCCTGGTGACTTAGCGGACACACGGTTTATCCTACATAGGCCCCGTGCGTCTTAGCTCATTTCAGTCTTGGCAGCCGACGAGTTAACATCTTTCTCGCCTCTCAGTTATAGTTCACATAGATAAGCGTTTCTCTTAGACCCGTTTTGACCAGGTATAACATCACTTAGAAGGTAAACACCAGACCTAAAAGTAGGCAACTCCGCCACGGCAATAGGCCATTTCCCAACCTACCCCGGTGATTGAAATGTAACATCTTAGCCCTATTGTCGTGCCAGTCCCAAGCCTGGTTAATAAGGAGGAGGGAACCGCTTTCTTTACATCATAGGCCTGTTTTGACCGTTTCCCTGTGTTGCGGATGATATTGGCTGTTCTATGCACTTGAGGCGACTTAATAGTTCAGACCTTTGAGACTGTAGTAGCACAGATGACATGGTCCGTGGGCCACTGTGAACTTCTGATGACATAGTACTTACCATCCTGCTTTTATGCGACATTGCATCGGCACTTGGTCCTTTTTTGATCCTCGGAAATAAGCCTGAGCCAGTGCTTTTCTTGTATATTTTTTAACCTACCCTGCCCGAGCCTCGTTTGTTTTCCGGGGGGATAGAGAGTGATCACGTGTCCAACCCGACCCTGGTGACTTAGCGGACACACGGTTTATCCTACATAGGCCCCGTGCGTCTTAGCTCATTTCAGTCTTGGCAGCCGACGAGTTAACATCTTTCTCGCCTCTCAGTTATAGTTCACATAGATAAGCGTTTCTCTTAGACCCGTTTTGACCAGGTATAACATCACTTAGAAGGTAAACACCAGACCTAAAAGTAGGCAACTCCGCCACGGCAATAGGCCATTTCCCAACCTACCCCGGTGATTGAAATGTAACATCTTAGCCCTATTGTCGTGCCAGTCCCAAGCCTGGTTAATAAGGAGGAGGGAACCGCTTTCTTTACATCATAGGCCTGTTTTGACCGTTTCCCTGTGTTGCGGATGATATTGGCTGTTCTATGCACTTGAGGCGACTTAATAGTTCAGACCTTTGAGACTGTAGTAGCACAGATGACATGGTCCGTGGGCCACTGTGAACTTCTGATGACATAGTACTTACCATCCTGCTTTTATGCGACATTGCATCGGCACTTGGTCCTTTTTTGATCCTCGGAAATAAGCCTGAGCCAGTGCTTTTCTTGTATATTTTTTAACCTACCCTGCCCGAGCCTCGTTTGTTTTCCGGGGGGATAGAGAGTGATCACGTGTCCAACCCGACCCTGGTGACTTAGCGGACACACGGTTTATCCTACATAGGCCCCGTGCGTCTTAGCTCATTTCAGTCTTGGCAGCCGACGAGTTAACATCCTTCTCGCCTCTCAGTTATAGTTCACATAGATAAGCGTTTCTCTTAGACCCGTTTTGACCAGGTATAACATCACTTAGAAGGTAAACACCAGACCTAAAAGTAGGCAACTCCGCCACGGCAATAGGCCATTTCCCAACCTACCCCGGTGATTGAAATGTAACATCTTAGCCCTATTGTCGTGCCAGTCCCAAGCCTGGTTAATAAGGAGGAGGGAACCGCTTTCTTTACATCATAGGCCTGTTTTGACCGTTTCCCTGTGTTGCGGATGATATTGGCTGTTCTATGCACTTGAGGCGACTTAATAGTTCAGACCTTTGAGACTGTAGTAGCACAGATGACATGGTCCGTGGGCCACTGTGAACTTCTGATGACATAGTACTTACCATCCTGCTTTTATGCGACATTGCATCGGCACTTGGTCCTTTTTTGATCCTCGGAAATAAGCCTGAGCCAGTGCTTTTCTTGTATATTTTTTAACCTACCCTGCCCGAGCCTCGTTTGTTTTCCGGGGGGATAGAGAGTGATCACGTGTCCAACCCGACCCTGGTGACTTAGCGGACACACGGTTTATCCTACATAGGCCCCGTGCGTCTTAGCTCATTTCAGTCTTGGCAGCCGACGAGTTAACATCTTTCTCGCCTCTCAGTTATAGTTCACATAGATAAGCGTTTCTCTTAGACCCGTTTTGACCAGGTATAACATCACTTAGAAGGTAAACACCAGACCTAAAAGTAGGCAACTCCGCCACGGCAATAGGCCATTTCCCAACCTACCCCGGTGATTGAAATGTAACATCTTAGCCCTATTGTCGTGCCAGTCCCAAGCCTGGTTAATAAGGAGGAGGGAACCGCTTTCTTTACATCATAGGCCTGTTTTGACCGTTTCCCTGTGTTGCGGATGATATTGGCTGTTCTATGCACTTGAGGCGACTTAATAGTTCAGACCTTTGAGACTGTAGTAGCACAGATGACATGGTCCGTGGGCCACTGTGAACTTCTGATGACATAGTACTTACCATCCTGCTTTTATGCGACATTGCATCGGCACTTGGTCCTTTTTTGATCCTCGGAAATAAGCCTGAGCCAGTGCTTTTCTTGTATATTTTTTAACCTAACCCTAACCCTAACCCTAACCCTAACCCTAACCCTAACCCTAACCCTAACCCTAACCCTAACCCTAACCCTAACCCTAACCCTAACCCTAACCCTAACCCTAACCCTAACCCTAACCCTAACCCTAACCCTAACCCTAACCCTAACCCTAACCCTAACCCTAACCCTAACCCTAACCCTTAACATACACTTGACTGACTAAGAGTAACTCCGCCACGGCAATAGGCCTACCACATCCTGACCTATTGTCGTGCCAGTCCCAAGCCTGGTAGATAAGGAGGAGGGCTCCGCTTTATTAACATCATTCGGCTGATTTCCATCTTGTCCGTCCGTTTTGAACTCCAGGGGGCAGCCTGAGCCAGTGCAATATGTCTTGGCATACTTTGTAGTTTTTTTAACCTATCCCGCCCGAGCCTCGTTGTTTCCTTGGGGGGAGAGAGGGATGGACTACCCAAACCTGAACCCTGATCCCTAGACCGGGTATTAAGCTATATCGCTGCCGCGCGTCTAGGTTCATTTCAGCTTTGGCAGCCGACGAGTAAACAACTCTATCTCTTTAAGCGTTGCTCTCAGACCCGTTTCCGCCAGACAGAACACCAATTTAACATACACTTGACTGACTAAGAGTAACTCCGCCACGGCAATAGGCCTACCACATCCTGACCTATTGTCGTGCCAGTCCCAAGCCTGGTAGATAAGGAGGAGGGCTCCGCTTTATTAACATCATTCGGCTGATTTCCATCTTGTCCGTCCGTTTTGAACTCCAGGGGGCAGCCTGAGCCAGTGCAATATGTCTTGGCATACTTTGTAGTTTTTTTAACCTATCCCGCCCGAGCCTCGTTGTTTCCTTGGGGGGAGAGAGGGATGGACTACCCAAACCTGAACCCTGATCCCTAGACCGGGTATTAAGCTATATCGCTGCCGCGCGTCTAGGTTCATTTCAGCTTTGGCAGCCGACGAGTAAACAACTCTATCTCTTTAAGCGTTGCTCTCAGACCCGTTTCCGCCAGACAGAACACCAATTTAACATACACTTGACTGACTAAGAGTAACTCCGCCACGGCAATAGGCCTACCACATCCTGACCTATTGTCGTGCCAGTCCCAAGCCTGGTAGATAAGGAGGAGGGCTCCGCTTTATTAACATCATTCGGCTGATTTCCATCTTGTCCGTCCGTTTTGAACTCCAGGGGGCAGCCTGAGCCAGTGCAATATGTCTTGGCATACTTTGTAGTTTTTTTAACCTATCCCGCCCGAGCCTCGTTGTTTCCTTGGGGGGAGAGAGGGATGGACTACCCAAACCTGAACCCTGATCCCTAGACCGGGTATTAAGCTATATCGCTGCCGCGCGTCTAGGTTCATTTCAGCTTTGGCAGCCGACGAGTAAACAACTCTATCTCTTTAAGCGTTGCTCTCAGACCCGTTTCCGCCAGACAGAACACCAATTTAACATACACTTGACTGACTAAGAGTAACTCCGCCACGGCAATAGGCCTACCACATCCTGACCTATTGTCGTGCCAGTCCCAAGCCTGGTAGATAAGGAGGAGGGCTCCGCTTTATTAACATCATTCGGCTGATTTCCATCTTGTCCGTCCGTTTTGAACTCCAGGGGGCAGCCTGAGCCAGTGCAATATGTCTTGGCATACTTTGTAGTTTTTTTAACCTATCCCGCCCGAGCCTCGTTGTTTCCTTGGGGGGAGAGAGGGATGGACTACCCAAACCTGAACCCTGATCCCTAGACCGGGTATTAAGCTATATCGCTGCCGCGCGTCTAGGTTCATTTCAGCTTTGGCAGCCGACGAGTAAACAACTCTATCTCTTTAAGCGTTGCTCTCAGACCCGTTTCCGCCAGACAGAACACCAATTTAACATACACTTGACTGACTAAGAGTAACTCCGCCACGGCAATAGGCCTACCACATCCTGACCTATTGTCGTGCCAGTCCCAAGCCTGGTAGATAAGGAGGAGGGCTCCGCTTTATTAACATCATTCGGCTGATTTCCATCTTGTCCGTCCGTTTTGAACTCCAGGGGGCAGCCTGAGCCAGTGCAATATGTCTTGGCATACTTTGTAGTTTTTTTAACCTATCCCGCCCGAGCCTCGTTGTTTCCTTGGGGGGAGAGAGGGATGGACTACCCAAACCTGAACCCTGATCCCTAGACCGGGTATTAAGCTATATCGCTGCCGCGCGTCTAGGTTCATTTCAGCTTTGGCAGCCGACGAGTAAACAACTCTATCTCTTTAAGCGTTGCTCTCAGACCCGTTTCCGCCAGACAGAACACCAATTTAACATACACTTGACTGACTAAGAGTAACTCCGCCACGGCAATAGGCCTACCACATCCTGACCTATTGTCGTGCCAGTCCCAAGCCTGGTAGATAAGGAGGAGGGCTCCGCTTTATTAACATCATTCGGCTGATTTCCATCTTGTCCGTCCGTTTTGAACTCCAGGGGGCAGCCTGAGCCAGTGCAATATGTCTTGGCATACTTTGTAGTTTTTTTAACCTATCCCGCCCGAGCCTCGTTGTTTCCTTGGGGGGAGAGAGGGATGGACTACCCAAACCTGAACCCTGATCCCTAGACCGGGTATTAAGCTATATCGCTGCCGCGCGTCTAGGTTCATTTCAGCTTTGGCAGCCGACGAGTAAACAACTCTATCTCTTTAAGCGTTGCTCTCAGACCCGTTTCCGCCAGACAGAACACCAATTTAACATACACTTGACTGACTAAGAGTAACTCCGCCACGGCAATAGGCCTACCACATCCTGACCTATTGTCGTGCCAGTCCCAAGCCTGGTAGATAAGGAGGAGGGCTCCGCTTTATTAACATCATTCGGCTGATTTCCATCTTGTCCGTCCGTTTTGAACTCCAGGGGGCAGCCTGAGCCAGTGCAATATGTCTTGGCATACTTTGTAGTTTTTTTAACCTATCCCGCCCGAGCCTCGTTGTTTCCTTGGGGGGAGAGAGGGATGGACTACCCAAACCTGAACCCTGATCCCTAGACCGGGTATTAAGCTATATCGCTGCCGCGCGTCTAGGTTCATTTCAGCTTTGGCAGCCGACGAGTAAACAACTCTATCTCTTTAAGCGTTGCTCTCAGACCCGTTTCCGCCAGACAGAACACCAATTTAACATACACTTGACTGACTAAGAGTAACTCCGCCACGGCAATAGGCCTACCACATCCTGACCTATTGTCGTGCCAGTCCCAAGCCTGGTAGATAAGGAGGAGGGCTCCGCTTTATTAACATCATTCGGCTGATTTCCATCTTGTCCGTCCGTTTTGAACTCCAGGGGGCAGCCTGAGCCAGTGCAATATGTCTTGGCATACTTTGTAGTTTTTTTAACCTATCCCGCCCGAGCCTCGTTGTTTCCTTGGGGGGAGAGAGGGATGGACTACCCAAACCTGAACCCTGATCCCTAGACCGGGTATTAAGCTATATCGCTGCCGCGCGTCTAGGTTCATTTCAGCTTTGGCAGCCGACGAGTAAACAACTCTATCTCTTTAAGCGTTGCTCTCAGACCCGTTTCCGCCAGACAGAACACCAATTTAACATACACTTGACTGACTAAGAGTAACTCCGCCACGGCAATAGGCCTACCACATCCTGACCTATTGTCGTGCCAGTCCCAAGCCTGGTAGATAAGGAGGAGGGCTCCGCTTTATTAACATCATTCGGCTGATTTCCATCTTGTCCGTCCGTTTTGAACTCCAGGGGGCAGCCTGAGCCAGTGCAATATGTCTTGGCATACTTTGTAGTTTTTTTAACCTATCCCGCCCGAGCCTCGTTGTTTCCTTGGGGGGAGAGAGGGATGGACTACCCAAACCTGAACCCTGATCCCTAGACCGGGTATTAAGCTATATCGCTGCCGCGCGTCTAGGTTCATTTCAGCTTTGGCAGCCGACGAGTAAACAACTCTATCTCTTTAAGCGTTGCTCTCAGACCCGTTTCCGCCAGACAGAACACCAATTTAACATACACTTGACTGACTAAGAGTAACTCCGCCACGGCAATAGGCCTACCACATCCTGACCTATTGTCGTGCCAGTCCCAAGCCTGGTAGATAAGGAGGAGGGCTCCGCTTTATTAACATCATTCGGCTGATTTCCATCTTGTCCGTCCGTTTTGAACTCCAGGGGGCAGCCTGAGCCAGTGCAATATGTCTTGGCATACTTTGTAGTTTTTTTAACCTATCCCGCCCGAGCCTCGTTGTTTCCTTGGGGGGAGAGAGGGATGGACTACCCAAACCTGAACCCTGATCCCTAGACCGGGTATTAAGCTATATCGCTGCCGCGCGTCTAGGTTCATTTCAGCTTTGGCAGCCGACGAGTAAACAACTCTATCTCTTTAAGCGTTGCTCTCAGACCCGTTTCCGCCAGACAGAACACCAATTTAACATACACTTGACTGACTAAGAGTAACTCCGCCACGGCAATAGGCCTACCACATCCTGACCTATTGTCGTGCCAGTCCCAAGCCTGGTAGATAAGGAGGAGGGCTCCGCTTTATTAACATCATTCGGCTGATTTCCATCTTGTCCGTCCGTTTTGAACTCCAGGGGGCAGCCTGAGCCAGTGCAATATGTCTTGGCATACTTTGTAGTTTTTTTAACCTATCCCGCCCGAGCCTCGTTGTTTCCTTGGGGGGAGAGAGGGATGGACTACCCAAACCTGAACCCTGATCCCTAGACCGGGTATTAAGCTATATCGCTGCCGCGCGTCTAGGTTCATTTCAGCTTTGGCAGCCGACGAGTAAACAACTCTATCTCTTTAAGCGTTGCTCTCAGACCCGTTTCCGCCAGACAGAACACCAATTTAACATACACTTGACTGACTAAGAGTAACTCCGCCACGGCAATAGGCCTACCACATCCTGACCTATTGTCGTGCCAGTCCCAAGCCTGGTAGATAAGGAGGAGGGCTCCGCTTTATTAACATCATTCGGCTGATTTCCATCTTGTCCGTCCGTTTTGAACTCCAGGGGGCAGCCTGAGCCAGTGCAATATGTCTTGGCATACTTTGTAGTTTTTTTAACCTATCCCGCCCGAGCCTCGTTGTTTCCTTGGGGGGAGAGAGGGATGGACTACCCAAACCTGAACCCTGATCCCTAGACCGGGTATTAAGCTATATCGCTGCCGCGCGTCTAGGTTCATTTCAGCTTTGGCAGCCGACGAGTAAACAACTCTATCTCTTTAAGCGTTGCTCTCAGACCCGTTTCCGCCAGACAGAACACCAATTTAACATACACTTGACTGACTAAGAGTAACTCCGCCACGGCAATAGGCCTACCACATCCTGACCTATTGTCGTGCCAGTCCCAAGCCTGGTAGATAAGGAGGAGGGCTCCGCTTTATTAACATCATTCGGCTGATTTCCATCTTGTCCGTCCGTTTTGAACTCCAGGGGGCAGCCTGAGCCAGTGCAATATGTCTTGGCATACTTTGTAGTTTTTTTAACCTATCCCGCCCGAGCCTCGTTGTTTCCTTGGGGGGAGAGAGGGATGGACTACCCAAACCTGAACCCTGATCCCTAGACCGGGTATTAAGCTATATCGCTGCCGCGCGTCTAGGTTCATTTCAGCTTTGGCAGCCGACGAGTAAACAACTCTATCTCTTTAAGCGTTGCTCTCAGACCCGTTTCCGCCAGACAGAACACCAATTTAACATACACTTGACTGACTAAGAGTAACTCCGCCACGGCAATAGGCCTACCACATCCTGACCTATTGTCGTGCCAGTCCCAAGCCTGGTAGATAAGGAGGAGGGCTCCGCTTTATTAACATCATTCGGCTGATTTCCATCTTGTCCGTCCGTTTTGAACTCCAGGGGGCAGCCTGAGCCAGTGCAATATGTCTTGGCATACTTTGTAGTTTTTTTAACCTATCCCGCCCGAACCTCGTTGTTTCCTTGGGGGGAGAGAGGGATGGACTACCCAAACCTGAACCCTGATCCCTAGACCGGGTATTAAGCTATATCGCTGCCGCGCGTCTAGGTTCATTTCAGCTTTGGCAGCCGACGAGTAAACAACTCTATCTCTTTAAGCGTTGCTCTCAGACCCGTTTCCGCCAGACAGAACACCAATTTAACATACACTTGACTGACTAAGAGTAACTCCGCCACGGCAATAGGCCTACCACATCCTGACCTATTGTCGTGCCAGTCCCAAGCCTGGTAGATAAGGAGGAGGGCTCCGCTTTATTAACATCATTCGGCTGATTTCCATCTTGTCCGTCCGTTTTGAACTCCAGGGGGCAGCCTGAGCCAGTGCAATATGTCTTGGCATACTTTGTAGTTTTTTTAACCTATCCCGCCCGAGCCTCGTTGTTTCCTTGGGGGGAGAGAGGGATGGACTACCCAAACCTGAACCCTGATCCCTAGACCGGGTATTAAGCTATATCGCTGCCGCGCGTCTAGGTTCATTTCAGCTTTGGCAGCCGACGAGTAAACAACTCTATCTCTTTAAGCGTTGCTCTCAGACCCGTTTCCGCCAGACAGAACACCAATTTAACATACACTTGACTGACTAAGAGTAACTCCGCCACGGCAATAGGCCTACCACATCCTGACCTATTGTCGTGCCAGTCCCAAGCCTGGTAGATAAGGAGGAGGGCTCCGCTTTATTAACATCATTCGGCTGATTTCCATCTTGTCCGTCCGTTTTGAACTCCAGGGGGCAGCCTGAGCCAGTGCAATATGTCTTGGCATACTTTGTAGTTTTTTTAACCTATCCCGCCCGAGCCTCGTTGTTTCCTTGGGGGGAGAGAGGGATGGACTACCCAAACCTGAACCCTGATCCCTAGACCGGGTATTAAGCTATATCGCTGCCGCGCGTCTAGGTTCATTTCAGCTTTGGCAGCCGACGAGTAAACAACTCTATCTCTTTAAGCGTTGCTCTCAGACCCGTTTCCGCCAGACAGAACACCAATTTAACATACACTTGACTGACTAAGAGTAACTCCGCCACGGCAATAGGCCTACCACATCCTGACCTATTGTCGTGCCAGTCCCAAGCCTGGTAGATAAGGAGGAGGGCTCCGCTTTATTAACATCATTCGGCTGATTTCCATCTTGTCCGTCCGTTTTGAACTCCAGGGGGCAGCCTGAGCCAGTGCAATATGTCTTGGCATACTTTGTAGTTTTTTTAACCTATCCCGCCCGAGCCTCGTTGTTTCCTTGGGGGGAGAGAGGGATGGACTACCCAAACCTGAACCCTGATCCCTAGACCGGGTATTAAGCTATATCGCTGCCGCGCGTCTAGGTTCATTTCAGCTTTGGCAGCCGACGAGTAAACAACTCTATCTCTTTAAGCGTTGCTCTCAGACCCGTTTCCGCCAGACAGAACACCAATTTAACATACACTTGACTGACTAAGAGTAACTCCGCCACGGCAATAGGCCTACCACATCCTGACCTATTGTCGTGCCAGTCCCAAGCCTGGTAGATAAGGAGGAGGGCTCCGCTTTATTAACATCATTCGGCTGATTTCCATCTTGTCCGTCCGTTTTGAACTCCAGGGGGCAGCCTGAGCCAGTGCAATATGTCTTGGCATACTTTGTAGTTTTTTTAACCTATCCCGCCCGAGCCTCGTTGTTTCCTTGGGGGGAGAGAGGGATGGACTACCCAAACCTGAACCCTGATCCCTAGACCGGGTATTAAGCTATATCGCTGCCGCGCGTCTAGGTTCATTTCAGCTTTGGCAGCCGACGAGTAAACAACTCTATCTCTTTAAGCGTTGCTCTCAGACCCGTTTCCGCCAGACAGAACACCAATTTAACATACACTTGACTGACTAAGAGTAACTCCGCCACGGCAATAGGCCTACCACATCCTGACCTATTGTCGTGCCAGTCCCAAGCCTGGTAGATAAGGAGGAGGGCTCCGCTTTATTAACATCATTCGGCTGATTTCCATCTTGTCCGTCCGTTTTGAACTCCAGGGGGCAGCCTGAGCCAGTGCAATATGTCTTGGCATACTTTGTAGTTTTTTTAACCTATCCCGCCCGAGCCTCGTTGTTTCCTTGGGGGGAGAGAGGGATGGACTACCCAAACCTGAACCCTGATCCCTAGACCGGGTATTAAGCTATATCGCTGCCGCGCGTCTAGGTTCATTTCAGCTTTGGCAGCCGACGAGTAAACAACTCTATCTCTTTAAGCGTTGCTCTCAGACCCGTTTCCGCCAGACAGAACACCAATTTAACATACACTTGACTGACTAAGAGTAACTCCGCCACGGCAATAGGCCTACCACATCCTGACCTATTGTCGTGCCAGTCCCAAGCCTGGTAGATAAGGAGGAGGGCTCCGCTTTATTAACATCATTCGGCTGATTTCCATCTTGTCCGTCCGTTTTGAACTCCAGGGGGCAGCCTGAGCCAGTGCAATATGTCTTGGCATACTTTGTAGTTTTTTTAACCTATCCCGCCCGAGCCTCGTTGTTTCCTTGGGGGGAGAGAGGGATGGACTACCCAAACCTGAACCCTGATCCCTAGACCGGGTATTAAGCTATATCGCTGCCGCGCGTCTAGGTTCATTTCAGCTTTGGCAGCCGACGAGTAAACAACTCTATCTCTTTAAGCGTTGCTCTCAGACCCGTTTCCGCCAGACAGAACACCAATTTAACATACACTTGACTGACTAAGAGTAACTCCGCCACGGCAATAGGCCTACCACATCCTGACCTATTGTCGTGCCAGTCCCAAGCCTGGTAGATAAGGAGGAGGGCTCCGCTTTATTAACATCATTCGGCTGATTTCCATCTTGTCCGTCCGTTTTGAACTCCAGGGGGCAGCCTGAGCCAGTGCAATATGTCTTGGCATACTTTGTAGTTTTTTTAACCTATCCCGCCCGAGCCTCGTTGTTTCCTTGGGGGGAGAGAGGGATGGACTACCCAAACCTGAACCCTGATCCCTAGACCGGGTATTAAGCTATATCGCTGCCGCGCGTCTAGGTTCATTTCAGCTTTGGCAGCCGACGAGTAAACAACTCTATCTCTTTAAGCGTTGCTCTCAGACCCGTTTCCGCCAGACAGAACACCAATTTAACATACACTTGACTGACTAAGAGTAACTCCGCCACGGCAATAGGCCTACCACATCCTGACCTATTGTCGTGCCAGTCCCAAGCCTGGTAGATAAGGAGGAGGGCTCCGCTTTATTAACATCATTCGGCTGATTTCCATCTTGTCCGTCCGTTTTGAACTCCAGGGGGCAGCCTGAGCCAGTGCAATATGTCTTGGCATACTTTGTAGTTTTTTTAACCTATCCCGCCCGAGCCTCGTTGTTTCCTTGGGGGGAGAGAGGGATGGACTACCCAAACCTGAACCCTGATCCCTAGACCGGGTATTAAGCTATATCGCTGCCGCGCGTCTAGGTTCATTTCAGCTTTGGCAGCCGACGAGTAAACAACTCTATCTCTTTAAGCGTTGCTCTCAGACCCGTTTCCGCCAGACAGAACACCAATTTAACATACACTTGACTGACTAAGAGTAACTCCGCCACGGCAATAGGCCTACCACATCCTGACCTATTGTCGTGCCAGTCCCAAGCCTGGTAGATAAGGAGGAGGGCTCCGCTTTATTAACATCATTCGGCTGATTTCCATCTTGTCCGTCCGTTTTGAACTCCAGGGGGCAGCCTGAGCCAGTGCAATATGTCTTGGCATACTTTGTAGTTTTTTTAACCTATCCCGCCCGAGCCTCGTTGTTTCCTTGGGGGGAGAGAGGGATGGACTACCCAAACCTGAACCCTGATCCCTAGACCGGGTATTAAGCTATATCGCTGCCGCGCGTCTAGGTTCATTTCAGCTTTGGCAGCCGACGAGTAAACAACTCTATCTCTTTAAGCGTTGCTCTCAGACCCGTTTCCGCCAGACAGAACACCAATTTAACATACACTTGACTGACTAAGAGTAACTCCGCCACGGCAATAGGCCTACCACATCCTGACCTATTGTCGTGCCAGTCCCAAGCCTGGTAGATAAGGAGGAGGGCTCCGCTTTATTAACATCATTCGGCTGATTTCCATCTTGTCCGTCCGTTTTGAACTCCAGGGGGCAGCCTGAGCCAGTGCAATATGTCTTGGCATACTTTGTAGTTTTTTTAACCTATCCCGCCCGAGCCTCGTTGTTTCCTTGGGGGGAGAGAGGGATGGACTACCCAAACCTGAACCCTGATCCCTAGACCGGGTATTAAGCTATATCGCTGCCGCGCGTCTAGGTTCATTTCAGCTTTGGCAGCCGACGAGTAAACAACTCTATCTCTTTAAGCGTTGCTCTCAGACCCGTTTCCGCCAGACAGAACACCAATTTAACATACACTTGACTGACTAAGAGTAACTCCGCCACGGCAATAGGCCTACCACATCCTGACCTATTGTCGTGCCAGTCCCAAGCCTGGTAGATAAGGAGGAGGGCTCCGCTTTATTAACATCATTCGGCTGATTTCCATCTTGTCCGTCCGTTTTGAACTCCAGGGGGCAGCCTGAGCCAGTGCAATATGTCTTGGCATACTTTGTAGTTTTTTTAACCTATCCCGCCCGAGCCTCGTTGTTTCCTTGGGGGGAGAGAGGGATGGACTACCCAAACCTGAACCCTGATCCCTAGACCGGGTATTAAGCTATATCGCTGCCGCGCGTCTAGGTTCATTTCAGCTTTGGCAGCCGACGAGTAAACAACTCTATCTCTTTAAGCGTTGCTCTCAGACCCGTTTCCGCCAGACAGAACACCAATTTAACATACACTTGACTGACTAAGAGTAACTCCGCCACGGCAATAGGCCTACCACATCCTGACCTATTGTCGTGCCAGTCCCAAGCCTGGTAGATAAGGAGGAGGGCTCCGCTTTATTAACATCATTCGGCTGATTTCCATCTTGTCCGTCCGTTTTGAACTCCAGGGGGCAGCCTGAGCCAGTGCAATATGTCTTGGCATACTTTGTAGTTTTTTTAACCTATCCCGCCCGAGCCTCGTTGTTTCCTTGGGGGGAGAGAGGGATGGACTACCCAAACCTGAACCCTGATCCCTAGACCGGGTATTAAGCTATATCGCTGCCGCGCGTCTAGGTTCATTTCAGCTTTGGCAGCCGACGAGTAAACAACTCTATCTCTTTAAGCGTTGCTCTCAGACCCGTTTCCGCCAGACAGAACACCAATTTAACATACACTTGACTGACTAAGAGTAACTCCGCCACGGCAATAGGCCTACCACATCCTGACCTATTGTCGTGCCAGTCCCAAGCCTGGTAGATAAGGAGGAGGGCTCCGCTTTATTAACATCATTCGGCTGATTTCCATCTTGTCCGTCCGTTTTGAACTCCAGGGGGCAGCCTGAGCCAGTGCAATATGTCTTGGCATACTTTGTAGTTTTTTTAACCTATCCCGCCCGAGCCTCGTTGTTTCCTTGGGGGGAGAGAGGGATGGACTACCCAAACCTGAACCCTGATCCCTAGACCGGGTATTAAGCTATATCGCTGCCGCGCGTCTAGGTTCATTTCAGCTTTGGCAGCCGACGAGTAAACAACTCTATCTCTTTAAGCGTTGCTCTCAGACCCGTTTCCGCCAGACAGAACACCAATTTAACATACACTTGACTGACTAAGAGTAACTCCGCCACGGCAATAGGCCTACCACATCCTGACCTATTGTCGTGCCAGTCCCAAGCCTGGTAGATAAGGAGGAGGGCTCCGCTTTATTAACATCATTCGGCTGATTTCCATCTTGTCCGTCCGTTTTGAACTCCAGGGGGCAGCCTGAGCCAGTGCAATATGTCTTGGCATACTTTGTAGTTTTTTTAACCTATCCCGCCCGAGCCTCGTTGTTTCCTTGGGGGGAGAGAGGGATGGACTACCCAAACCTGAACCCTGATCCCTAGACCGGGTATTAAGCTATATCGCTGCCGCGCGTCTAGGTTCATTTCAGCTTTGGCAGCCGACGAGTAAACAACTCTATCTCTTTAAGCGTTGCTCTCAGACCCGTTTCCGCCAGACAGAACACCAATTTAACATACACTTGACTGACTAAGAGTAACTCCGCCACGGCAATAGGCCTACCACATCCTGACCTATTGTCGTGCCAGTCCCAAGCCTGGTAGATAAGGAGGAGGGCTCCGCTTTATTAACATCATTCGGCTGATTTCCATCTTGTCCGTCCGTTTTGAACTCCAGGGGGCAGCCTGAGCCAGTGCAATATGTCTTGGCATACTTTGTAGTTTTTTTAACCTATCCCGCCCGAGCCTCGTTGTTTCCTTGGGGGGAGAGAGGGATGGACTACCCAAACCTGAACCCTGATCCCTAGACCGGGTATTAAGCTATATCGCTGCCGCGCGTCTAGGTTCATTTCAGCTTTGGCAGCCGACGAGTAAACAACTCTATCTCTTTAAGCGTTGCTCTCAGACCCGTTTCCGCCAGACAGAACACCAATTTAACATACACTTGACTGACTAAGAGTAACTCCGCCACGGCAATAGGCCTACCACATCCTGACCTATTGTCGTGCCAGTCCCAAGCCTGGTAGATAAGGAGGAGGGCTCCGCTTTATTAACATCATTCGGCTGATTTCCATCTTGTCCGTCCGTTTTGAACTCCAGGGGGCAGCCTGAGCCAGTGCAATATGTCTTGGCATACTTTGTAGTTTTTTTAACCTATCCCGCCCGAGCCTCGTTGTTTCCTTGGGGGGAGAGAGGGATGGACTACCCAAACCTGAACCCTGATCCCTAGACCGGGTATTAAGCTATATCGCTGCCGCGCGTCTAGGTTCATTTCAGCTTTGGCAGCCGACGAGTAAACAACTCTATCTCTTTAAGCGTTGCTCTCAGACCCGTTTCCGCCAGACAGAACACCAATTTAACATACACTTGACTGACTAAGAGTAACTCCGCCACGGCAATAGGCCTACCACATCCTGACCTATTGTCGTGCCAGTCCCAAGCCTGGTAGATAAGGAGGAGGGCTCCGCTTTATTAACATCATTCGGCTGATTTCCATCTTGTCCGTCCGTTTTGAACTCCAGGGGGCAGCCTGAGCCAGTGCAATATGTCTTGGCATACTTTGTAGTTTTTTTAACCTATCCCGCCCGAGCCTCGTTGTTTCCTTGGGGGGAGAGAGGGATGGACTACCCAAACCTGAACCCTGATCCCTAGACCGGGTATTAAGCTATATCGCTGCCGCGCGTCTAGGTTCATTTCAGCTTTGGCAGCCGACGAGTAAACAACTCTATCTCTTTAAGCGTTGCTCTCAGACCCGTTTCCGCCAGACAGAACACCAATTTAACATACACTTGACTGACTAAGAGTAACTCCGCCACGGCAATAGGCCTACCACATCCTGACCTATTGTCGTGCCAGTCCCAAGCCTGGTAGATAAGGAGGAGGGCTCCGCTTTATTAACATCATTCGGCTGATTTCCATCTTGTCCGTCCGTTTTGAACTCCAGGGGGCAGCCTGAGCCAGTGCAATATGTCTTGGCATACTTTGTAGTTTTTTTAACCTATCCCGCCCGAGCCTCGTTGTTTCCTTGGGGGGAGAGAGGGATGGACTACCCAAACCTGAACCCTGATCCCTAGACCGGGTATTAAGCTATATCGCTGCCGCGCGTCTAGGTTCATTTCAGCTTTGGCAGCCGACGAGTAAACAACTCTATCTCTTTAAGCGTTGCTCTCAGACCCGTTTCCGCCAGACAGAACACCAATTTAACATACACTTGACTGACTAAGAGTAACTCCGCCACGGCAATAGGCCTACCACATCCTGACCTATTGTCGTGCCAGTCCCAAGCCTGGTAGATAAGGAGGAGGGCTCCGCTTTATTAACATCATTCGGCTGATTTCCATCTTGTCCGTCCGTTTTGAACTCCAGGGGGCAGCCTGAGCCAGTGCAATATGTCTTGGCATACTTTGTAGTTTTTTTAACCTATCCCGCCCGAGCCTCGTTGTTTCCTTGGGGGGAGAGAGGGATGGACTACCCAAACCTGAACCCTGATCCCTAGACCGGGTATTAAGCTATATCGCTGCCGCGCGTCTAGGTTCATTTCAGCTTTGGCAGCCGACGAGTAAACAACTCTATCTCTTTAAGCGTTGCTCTCAGACCCGTTTCCGCCAGACAGAACACCAATTTAACATACACTTGACTGACTAAGAGTAACTCCGCCACGGCAATAGGCCTACCACATCCTGACCTATTGTCGTGCCAGTCCCAAGCCTGGTAGATAAGGAGGAGGGCTCCGCTTTATTAACATCATTCGGCTGATTTCCATCTTGTCCGTCCGTTTTGAACTCCAGGGGGCAGCCTGAGCCAGTGCAATATGTCTTGGCATACTTTGTAGTTTTTTTAACCTATCCCGCCCGAGCCTCGTTGTTTCCTTGGGGGGAGAGAGGGATGGACTACCCAAACCTGAACCCTGATCCCTAGACCGGGTATTAAGCTATATCGCTGCCGCGCGTCTAGGTTCATTTCAGCTTTGGCAGCCGACGAGTAAACAACTCTATCTCTTTAAGCGTTGCTCTCAGACCCGTTTCCGCCAGACAGAACACCAATTTAACATACACTTGACTGACTAAGAGTAACTCCGCCACGGCAATAGGCCTACCACATCCTGACCTATTGTCGTGCCAGTCCCAAGCCTGGTAGATAAGGAGGAGGGCTCCGCTTTATTAACATCATTCGGCTGATTTCCATCTTGTCCGTCCGTTTTGAACTCCAGGGGGCAGCCTGAGCCAGTGCAATATGTCTTGGCATACTTTGTAGTTTTTTTAACCTATCCCGCCCGAGCCTCGTTGTTTCCTTGGGGGGAGAGAGGGATGGACTACCCAAACCTGAACCCTGATCCCTAGACCGGGTATTAAGCTATATCGCTGCCGCGCGTCTAGGTTCATTTCAGCTTTGGCAGCCGACGAGTAAACAACTCTATCTCTTTAAGCGTTGCTCTCAGACCCGTTTCCGCCAGACAGAACACCAATTTAACATACACTTGACTGACTAAGAGTAACTCCGCACGGCAATAGGCCTACCACATCCTGACCTATTGTCGTGCCAGTCCCAAGCCTGGTAGATAAGGAGGAGGCTCCGCTTTATTAACATCATTCGCTGATTTCCATCTTGTCCGTCCGTTTTGAACTCCAGGGGGCAGCCTGAGCCAGTGCAATATGTCTTGGCATACTTTGTAGTTTTTTTAACCTATCCCGCCCGAGCCTCGTTGTTTCCTTGGGGGGAGAGAGGGATGGACTACCCAAACCTGAACCCTGATCCCTAGACCGGGTATTAAGCTATATCGCTGCCGCGCGTCTAGGTTCATTTCAGCTTTGCAGCCGACGAGTAAACAACTCTATCTCTTTAAGCGTTGCTCTCAGACCCGTTTCCGCCAGACAGAACACCAATTTAACATACACTTGACTGACTAAGAGTAACTCCGCCACGGCAATAGGCCTACCACATCCTGACCTATTGTCGTGCCAGTCCAAGCCTGGTAGATAAGGAGGAGGGCTCCGCTTTATTAACATCATTCGGCTGATTTCCATCTTGTCCGTCCGTTTTGAACTCCAGGGGGCAGCCTGAGCCAGTGCAATATGTCTTGGCATACTTTGTAGTTTTTTTAACCTATCCCGCCCGAGCCTCGTTGTTTCCTTGGGGGAGAGAGGGATGGACTACCCAAACCTGAACCCTGATCCCTAGACCGGGTATTAAGCT
>CATKHU010000063.1:0-52709 GCA_949752735.1 Lumbricus terrestris
TGTGGAAACGGTGCCTTCGTCGACTGCCACACCGAGCACAACAGAACAGACAACGCCTGTCACAGATCGCAGCACCACGCCTGTGGAAACGGTGCCTTCGTTGACTGGCACACCGAGCACAACAGAACAGACAACGCCTGTCACAGATCGCAGCACGACGCCTGTGGAAACGGTGCCTTCGTCGACTGGCACACCGAGCACAACAGAACAGACAACGCCTGTCACAGATCGCAGCACCACGCCTGTGGAAACGGTGCCTTCCTCGACTGGCACACCGAGCACAACAGAACAGACAACGCCTGTCACAGATCGCAGCACCACGCCTGTGGAAACGGTGCCTTCGAGGACTGGCACACCGAGCACAACAGAACAGACAACGCCTGTTACAGATCGCAGCACCACGCCTGTGGAAACGGTGCCTTCGTCGACTGGCACACCGAGCACAACAGAACAGACAACGCCTGTCACAGATCGCAGCAGCACCACGCCTGTGGAAACGGTGCCTTCGTCGACTGGCACACCGAGCACAACAGAACAGACAACGCCTGTCACAGATCGCAGCACCACGCCTGTAAAAACAGTGCCTTCGTCGACTGCCACACCGAGCACAACAGAACAGACAACGGCTGTCACAGATCGCAGCACCACGCCTGTGGAAACGGTGCCTTCGTCGACTGGCACACCGAGCACAACAGAACAGACAACGCCTGTCACAGATCGCAGCAGCACCACGCCTGTGGAAACGGTGCCTTCGTCGACTGGCACACCGAGCACAACAGAACAGACAACGCCTGTCACAGATCGCAGCACCACGCCTGTAAAAACAGTGCCTTCGTCGACTGCCACACCGAGCACAACAGAACAGACAACGGCTGTCACAGATCGCAGCACCACGCCTGTGGAAACGGTGCCTTCGTCGACTGGCACACCGAGCACAACAGAACAGACAACGCCTGTCACAGATCGCAGCACCACGCCTGTAAAAACAGTGCCTTCGTCGACTGCCACACCGAGCACAACAGAACAGACAACGGCTGTCACAGATCGCAGCACCACGCCTGTGGAAACGGTGCCTTCGTCGACTGGCACACCGAGCACAACAGAACAGACAACGCCTGTCACAGATCGCAGCACCACGCCTGTGGAAACGGTGCCTTCGTCGACTGCCACACCGAGCACAACAGAACAGACAACGCCTGTCACAGATCGCAGCACCACGCCTGTGGAAACGGTGCCTTCGTTGACTGGCACACCGAGCACAACAGAACAGACAACGCCTGTCACAGATCGCAGCACGACGCCTGTGGAAACGGTGCCTTCGTCGACTGGCACACCGAGCACAACAGAACAGACAACGCCTGTCACAGATCGCAGCACCACGCCTGTGGAAACGGTGCCTTCCTCGACTGGCACACCGAGCACAACAGAACAGACAACGCCTGTCACAGATCGCAGCACCACGCCTGTGGAAACGGTGCCTTCGAGGACTGGCACACCGAGCACAACAGAACAGACAACGCCTGTTACAGATCGCAGCACCACGCCTGTGGAAACGGTGCCTTCGTCGACTGGCACACCGAGCACAACAGAACAGACAACGCCTGTCACAGATCGCAGCAGCACCACGCCTGTGGAAACGGTGCCTTCGTCGACTGGCACACCGAGCACAACAGAACAGACAACGCCTGTCACAGATCGCAGCACCACGCCTGTAAAAACAGTGCCTTCGTCGACTGCCACACCGAGCACAACAGAACAGACAACGGCTGTCACAGATCGCAGCACCACGCCTGTGGAAACGGTGCCTTCGTCGACTGGCACACCGAGCACAACAGAACAGACAACGCCTGTCACAGATCGCAGCAGCACCACGCCTGTGGAAACGGTGCCTTCGTCGACTGGCACACCGAGCACAACAGAACAGACAACGCCTGTCACAGATCGCAGCACCACGCCTGTAAAAACAGTGCCTTCGTCGACTGCCACACCGAGCACAACAGAACAGACAACGGCTGTCACAGATCGCAGCACCACGCCTGTGGAAACGGTGCCTTCGTCGACTGGCACACCGAGCACAACAGAACAGACAACGCCTGTCACAGATCGCAGCAGCACCACGCCTGTGGAAACGGTGCCTTCGTCGACTGGCACACCGAGCACAACAGAACAGACAACGCCTGTCACAGATCGCAGCACCACGCCTGTGGAAACGGTGCCTTCGTCGACTGCCACACCGAGCACAACAGAACAGACAACGCCTGTCACAGATCGCAGCACCACGCCTGTGGAAACGGTGCCTTCGTCGACTGGCACACCGAGCACAACAGAACCGACAACGCCTGTCACAGATCGCAGCACCACGCCTGTGGAAACGGTGCCTTCGTTGACTGGCACACCGAGCACAATAGAACAGACAACGCCTGTCACAGATCGCAGCACGACGCCTGTGGAAACGGTGCCTTCGTCGACTGGCACACCGAGCACAACAGAACAGACAACGCCTGTCACAGATCGCAGCACCACGCCTGTGGAAACGGAGCCTTCCTCGACTGGCACACCGAGCACAACAGAACAGACAACGCCTGTCACAGATCGCAGCACCACGCCTGTGGAAACGGTGCCTTCGTGGACTGGCACACCGAGCACAACAGAACAGACAACGCCTGTTACAGATCGCAGCACCACGCCTGTGGAAACGGTGCCTTCGTCGACTGGCACACCGAGCACAACAGAACAGACAACGCCTGTCACAGATCGCAGCAGCACCACGCCTGTGGAAACGGTGCCTTCGTTGACTGGCACACCGAGCACAACAGAACAGACAACGCCTGTCACAGATCGCAGCACGACGCCTGTGGAAACGGTGCCTTCGTCGACTGGCACACCGAGCACAACAGAACAGACAACGCCTGTCACAGATCGCAGCACCACGCCTGTGGAAACGGTGCCTTCGTGGACTGGCACACCGAGCACAACAGAACAGACAACGCCTGTTACAGATCGCAGCACCACGCCTGTGGAAACGGTGCCTTCGTCGACTGGCACACCGAGCACAACAGAACAGACAACGCCTGTTACAGATCGCAGCGCCACGCCTGTGGAAACGGTGCCTTCGTCGACTGGCACACCGAGCACAACAGAACAGACAACGCCTGTCACAGATCGCAGCAGCACCACGCCTGTGGAAACGGTGCCTTCGTCGACTGGCACACCGAGCCCAACAGAACAGACAACGGCTGTCACAGATCGCAGCACCACGCCTGTGGAAACGGTGCCTTCGTCGACTGGCACACCGAGCACAACAGAACAGACAACGCCTGTCACAGATCGCAGCAGCACCACGCCTGTGGAAACGGTGCTTTCGTCGACTGGCACACCGAGCACAACAGAACAGACAACGCCTGTCACAGATCGCAGCACCACGCCTGTGGAAACGGTGCCTTCGTCGACTGCCACACCGAGCACAACAGAACAGACAACGCCTGTCACAGATCGCAGCAGCACCACGCCTGTGGAAACGGTGCCTTCGTCGACTGGCACACCAAGCACAACCGAACAGACAACGCCTGTCACAGATCGCAGCACCACGCCTGTGGAAACGGTGACTTCGTCGACTGCCATACCGAGCACAACAGAACAGACAACGCCTGTCACAGATCGCAGCACCACGCCTGTGGAAACGGTGCCTTCGTCGACTGCCACACCGAGCACAACAGAACAGACAACGCCTGTCACAGATCGCAGCACCACGCCTGTGGAAACGGTGCCTTCGTCGACTGGCACACCAAGCACAACCGAACAGACAACGCCTGTCACAGATCGCAGCACCACGCCTGTGGAAACGGTGACTTCGTCGACTGCCACACCGAGCACAACAGAACAGACAACGCCTGTCACAGATCGCAGCACCACGCCTGTGGAAACGGTGCCTTCGTCGACTGGCACACCAAGCACAACAGAACAGACAACGCCTGTCACAGATCGCAGCACCACGCCTGTGGAAACGGTGCCTTCGTCGACTGGCACACCGAGCACAACAGAACAGACAACGCCTGTTACAGATCGCAGCTCCACGCCTGTGGAAACGGTGCCTTCCTCGACTGGCACACCGAGCACAACAGAACAGACAACGCCTGTCACAGATCGCAGCACCACGCCTGTGGAAACGGTGCCTTCGTGGACTGGCACACCGAGCACAACAGAACAGACAACGCCTGTTACAGATCGCAGCACCACGCCTGTGGAAACGGTGCCTTCGTCGACTGGCACACCGAGCACAACAGAACAGACAACGCCTGTTACAGATCGCAGCGCCACGCCTGTGGAAACGGTGCCTTCGTCGACTGGCACACCGAGCACAACAGAACAGACAACGCCTGTCACAGATCGCAGCAGCACCACGCCTGTGGAAACGGTGCCTTCGTCGACTGGCACACCGAGCCCAACAGAACAGACAACGGCTGTCACAGATCGCAGCACCACGCCTGTGGAAACGGTGCCTTCGTCGACTGGCACACCGAGCACAACAGAACAGACAACGCCTGTCACAGATCGCAGCAGCACCACGCCTGTGGAAACGGTGCCTTCGTCGACTGGCACACCGAGCACAACAGAACAGACAACGCCTGTCACAGATCGCAGCACCACGCCTGTGGAAACGGTGCCTTCGTCGACTGCCACACCGAGCACAACAGAACAGACAACGCCTGTCACAGATCGCAGCAGCACCACGCCTGTGGAAACGGTGCCTTCGTCGACTGGCACACCGAGCACAACAGAACAGACAACGCCTGTCACAGTTCGCAGCACCACGCCTGTGGAAACGGTGCCTTCGTCGACTGGCACACCGAGCACAACAGAACAGACAACGCCTGTCACAGATCGCAGCACCACGCCTGTGGAAACGGTGCCTTCGTCGACTGGCACACCGAGCACAACAGAACAGACAACGCCTGTCACAGATCGCAGCACCACGCCTGTGGAAACGGTGCCTTCGTCGACTGCCACACCGAGCACAACAGAACAGACAACGCCTGTCACAGATCGGAGCACCACGCCTGTGGAAACGGTGCCTTCGTCGACTGGCACACAGAGCACAACAGAACAGACAACGCCTGTCACAGATCGCAGCACCACGCCAGTGGAAACGGTGCCTTCGTCGACTGGCACACCGAGCACAACAGAACAGACAACACCTGTCACAGATCGCAGCTCCACGCCTGTGGAAACGGTGCCTTCGTCGACTGGCACACCGAGCACAACAGAACAGACAACGCCTGTCACAGATCGCAGCACCACGCCTGTGGAAACGGTGCCTTCGTCGACTGCCACACCGAGCACAACAGAACAGACAACGCCTGTCACAGATCGCAGATCCACGCCTGTGGAAACGGTGCCTTCGTCGACTGGCACACCGAGCACAACAGAACAGACAACGCCTGTCACAGATCGCAGCACCACGCCTGTGGAAACGGTGCCTTCGTCGACTGGCACACCGAGCACAACAGAACAGACAACGCCTGTCACAGATCGCAGCACCACGCCTGTGGAAACGGTGCCTTCGTCGACTGGCACACCGAGCACAACAGAACAGACAACGCCTGTCACAGATCGCAGCTCCACGCCTGTGGAAACGGTGCCTTCGTCGACTGCCACACCGAGCACAACAGAACAGACAACGCCTGTCACAGATCGCAGCACCACGCCTGTGGAAACGGTGCCTTCGTCGACTGGCACACCGAGCACAACAGAACAGACAACGCCTGTCACAGATCGCAGCACCACGCCTGTGGAAACGGTGCCTTCGTCGACTGGCACACCGAGCACAACAGAACAGACAACGCCTGTCACAGATCGCAGCACCACGCCTGTGGAAACGGTGCCTTCGTCGCCTGGTACACCGGGCACAACAGAACAGACAACGCCTGTCACAGATCGCAGCACCACGCCTGTGGAAACGGTGCCTTCGTCGACTGGCACACCGAGCACAACAGAACAGACAACGCCTGTCACAGATCGCAGCACCACGCCTGTGGAAACGGTGCCTTCGTCGACTGCCACACCGAGCACAACAGAACAGACAACGCCTGTCACAGATCGCAGCAACACGCCTGTGGAAACGGTGCCTTCGTCGACTGCCACACCGAGCACAACAGAACAGACAACGCCTGTCACAGATCGCAGCACCACGCCTGTGGAAACGGTGCCTTCGTCGACTGGCACACCGAGCACAACAGAACAGACAACGCCTGTCACAGATCGCAGCACCACGCCTGTGGAAACGGTGCCTTCGTCGACTGGCACACCGAGCACAACAGAACAGACAACGCCTGTCACAGATCGCAGCACCACGCCTGTGGAAACGGTGCCTTCGTCGCCTGGTACACCGGGCACAACAGAACAGACAACGCCTGTCACAGATCGCAGCACCACGCCTGTGGAAACGGTGCCTTCGTCGACTGGCACACCGAGCACAACAGAACAGACAACGCCTGTCACAGATCGCAGCACCACGCCTGTGGAAACGGTGCCTTCGTCGACTGCCACACCGAGCACAACAGAACAGACAACGCCTGTCACAGATCGCAGCAACACGCCTGTGGAAACGGTGCCTTCGTCGACTGGCACACCGAGCACAAAAGAACAGACAACGCCTGTCACAGATCCCAGCACCACGCCTGCGGAAACGGTGCCTTCGTTGACTGGCACACCGAGCACAACAGAACAGACAACGCCTGTCACAGATCGCAGCACCACGCCTGTGGAAACGGTGCCTTCGTCGACTGGCACACCGAGCACAACAGAACAGACAACGCCTGTCACAGATCGCAGCACCACGCCTGTGGAAACGGTGCCTTCGTTGACTGGCACACCGAGCACAACAGAACAGACAACGCCTGTCACAGATCGCAGCACGACGCCTGTGGAAACGGTGCCTTCGACGACTGGCACACCGAGCACAGCAGAACAGACAACGCCTGACACAGATCGCAGCACCACGCCTGTAGAAACGGTGCCTTCGTCGACTGGCACACCGAGCACAACAGAACAGACAACGCCTGTTACAGATCGCAGCTCCACGCCTGTGGCGACGGTGCCTTCGTCGACTGGCACACCAAGCAAAACAGAACAGACAACGCCTGTTACAGATCGCAGCTCCACGCCTGTGGAAACGGAGCCTTCGTCGACTGGCACACCGAGCACAACAGAACAGACAACGCCTGTCACAGATCGCAGCACCACGCCTGTGGAAACGGTGCCTTCGTCGACTGGCACACCGAGCACAACAGAACAGACAACGCCTGTCACAGATCGCAGCAGCACCACGCCTGTGGAAACGGTGCCTTCGTCGACTGGCACACCGAGCACAACAGAACAGACAACGCCTGTCACAGATCGCAGCACCACGCCTGTGGAAACGGTGCCTTCGTCGACTGCCACACCGAGCACAACAGAACAGACAACGCCTGTCACAGATCGCAGCAGCACCACGCCTGTGGAAACGGTGCCTTCGTCGACTGGCGCACCAAGCACAACCGAACAGACAACGCCTGTCACAGATCGCAGCACCACGCCTGTGGAAACGGTGACTTCGTCGACTGCCACACCCAGCACAACAGAACAGACAACGCCTGTCACAGATCGCAGCACCACGCCTGTGGAAACGGTGCCTTCGTCGACTGCCACACCGAGCACAACAGAACAGACAACGCCTGTCACAGATCGCAGCACCACGCCTGTGGAAACGGTGCCTTCGTCGACTGGCACACCGAGCACAACAGAACCGACAACGCCTGTCACAGATCGCAGCACCACGCCTGTGGAAACGGTGCCTTCGTTGACTGGCACACCGAGCACAACAGAACAGACAACGCCTGTCACAGATCGCAGCACGACGCCTGTGGAAACGGTGCCTTCGTCGACTGGCACACCGAGCACAACAGAACAGACAACGCCTGTCACAGATCGCAGCACCACGCCTGTGGAAACGGTGCCTTCCTCGACTGGCACACCGAGCACAACAGAACAGACAACGCCTGTCACAGATCGCAGCACCACGCCTGTGGAAACGGTGCCTTCGTGGACTGGCACACCGAGCACAACAGAACAGACAACGCCTGTTACAGATCGCAGCACCACGCCTGTGGAAACGGTGCCTTCGTCGACTGGCACACCGAGCACAACAGAACAGACAACGCCTGTTACAGATCGCAGCGCCACGCCTGTGGAAACGGTGCCTTCGTCGACTGGCACACCGAGCACAACAGAACAGACAACGCCTGTCACAAATCGCAGCACCACGCCTGTGGAAACGGTGCCTTCGTCGACTGGCACACCGAGCACAACAGAACAGACAACGCCTGTTACAGATCGCAGCTCCACGCCTGTGGAAACGGTGCCTTCGTCGACTGGCACACCAAGCACAACAGAACAGACAAAGCCTGTTACAGATCGCAGCTCCACGCCTGTGGAAACGGTGCCTTCGTCGACTGGCACACCGAGCACAACAGAACAGACAACGCCTGTCACAGATCGCAGCACCACGCCTGTGGAAACGGTGTCTTCGTCGACTGGCTCACCGAGCACAACAGAACAGACAACGCCTGTCACAGATCGCAGCACCACGCCTGTGGAAACGGTGCCTTCGTCGTCTGGCACACCGATCACAACAGAACAGACAACGCCTGTCACAGGTCGCAGCACCACGCCTGTGGAAACGGTGCCTTCGTCGACTGGCACACCGAGCACAACAGAACAGACAACGCCTGTCACAGATCGCAGCACCACGCCTGTGGAAACGGTGCCTTCGTCGACTGGCACACCGAGCACAACAGAACAGACAACGCCTGTCACAGATCGCAGCACCACGCCTGTGGAAACGGTGCCTTCGTCGACTGGCACACCGAGCACAACAGAACAGACAACGCCTGTCACAGATCGCAGCACCACGCCTGTGGAAACGGTGCCTTCGTCGACTGCCACACCGAGCACAACAGAACAGACAACGCCTGTCACAGATCGGAGCACCACGCCTGTGGAAACGGTGCCTTCGTCGACTGGCACACCGAGCACAACAGAACAGACAACGCCTGTCACAGATCGCAGCACCACGCCAGTGGAAACGGTGCCTTCGTCGACTGGCACACCGAGCACAACAGAACAGACAACGCCTGTCACAGATCGCAGCTCCACGCCTGTGGAAACGGTGCCTTCGTCGACTGGCACACCGAGCACAACAGAACAGACAACGCCTGTCACAGACCGCAGCACCACGCCTGTGGAAACGGTGCCTTCGTCGACTGGCACACCGAGCACAACAGAACAGACAACGCCTGTCACAGATCGCAGCACCACGCCTGTGGAAACGGTGCCTTCGTCGACTGGCACACCGAGCACAACAGAACAGACAACGCCTGTCACAGATCGCAGCACCACGCCTGTGGAAACGGTGCCTTCGTCGACTGGCACACCGAGCACAACAGAACAGACAACGCCTGTCACAGATCGCAGCACCACGCCTGTGGAAACGGTGCCTTCGTCGACTGCCACACCGAGCACAACAGAACAGACAACGCCTGTCACAGATCGGAGCACCACGCCTGTGGAAACGGTGCCTTCGTCGACTGGCACACCGAGCACAACAGAACAGACAACGCCTGTCACAGATCGCAGCACCACGCCAGTGGAAACGGTGCCTTCGTCGACTGGCACACCGAGCACAACAGAACAGACAACGCCTGTCACAGATCGCAGCTCCACGCCTGTGGAAACGGTGCCTTCGTCGACTGGCACACCGAGCACAACAGAACAGACAACGCCTGTCACAGATCGCAGCACCACGCCTGTGGAAACGGTGCCTTCGTCGACTGCCACACCGAGCACAACAGAACAGACAACGCCTGTCACAGATCGTAGCACCACGCCTGTGGAAACGGTGCCTTCGTCGACTGGCACACCGAGCACAACAGAACAGACAACGCCTGTCACAGATCGCAGCACCACGCCTGTGGAAACGGTGCCTTCGTCGACTGGCACACCGAGCACAACAGAACAGACAACGCCTGTCACAGATCGCAGCTCCACGCCTGTGGAAACGGTGCCTTCGTCGACTGCCACACCGAGCACAACAGAACAGACAACGCCTGTCACAGATCGCAGCACCACGCCTGTGGAAACGGTGCCTTCGTCGACTGGCACACCGAGCACAACAGAACAGACAACGCCTGTCACAGATCGCAGCACCACGCCTGTGGAAACGGTGCCTTCGTCGACTGGCACACCGAGCACAACAGAACAGACAACGCCTGTCACAGATCGCAGCACCACGCCTGTGGAAACGGTGCCTTCGTCGCCTGGTACACCGGGCACAACAGAACAGACAACGCCTGTCACAGATCGCAGCACCACGCCTGTGGAAACGGTGCCTTCGTCGACTGCCACACCGAGCACAACAGAACAGACAACGCCTGTCACAGATCGCAGCAACACGCCTGTGGAAACGGTGCCTTCGTCGACTGGCACACCGAGCACAAAAGAACAGACAACGCCTGTCACAGATCCCAGCACCACGCCTGCGGAAACGGTGACTTCGTTGACTGGCACACCGAGCACAACAGAACAGACAACGCCTGTCACAGATCGCAGCACCACGCCTGTGGAAACGGTGCCTTCGTCGACTGGCACACCGAGCACAACAGAACAGACAACGCCTGTCACAGATCGCAGCACCACGCCTGTGGAAACGGTGCCTTCGTTGACTGGCACACCGAGCACAACAGAACAGACAACGCCTGTCACAGATCGCAGCACGACGCCTGTGGAAACGGTGCCTTCGACGACTGGCACACCGAGCACAGCAGAACAGACAACGCCTGACACAGATCGCAGCACCACGCCTGTAGAAACGGTGCCTTCGTCGACTGGCACACCGAGCACAACAGAACAGACAACGCCTGTTACAGATCGCAGCTCCACGCCTGTGGAGACGGTGCCTTCGTCGACTGGCACACCAAGCAAAACAGAACAGATAACGCCTGTTACAGATCGCAGCTCCACGCCTGTGGAAACGGAGCCTTCGTCGACTGGCACACCGAGCACAACAGAACAGACAACGCCTGTCACAGATCGCAGCACCACGCCTGTGGAAACGGTGCCTTCGTCGACTGGCACACCAAGCAAAACAGAACAGACAACGCCTGTTACAGATCGCAGCTCCACGCCTGTGGAAACGGTGCCTTCGTCGACTGGCACACCGAGCACAACAGAACAGACAACGCCTGTCACAGATCGCAGCACCACGCCTGTGGAAACGGTGCCTTCGTCGACTGCCACACCGAGCACAACAGAACAGACAACGCCTGTCACAGATCGCAGCACCACGCCTGTGGAAACGGTGCCTTCGTCGACTGGCACACCGAGCACAACAGAACAGACAACGCCTGTCACAGATCGCAGCACCACGCCTGTGGAAACGGTGCCTTCGTCGACTGGCACACCGAGCACAACAGAACAGACAACGCCTGTCACAGATCGCAGCACCACGCCTGTGGAAACGGTGCCTTCGTCGACTGGCACACCGAGCACAACAGAACAGACAACGCCTGTCACAGATCGCAGCTCCACGCCTGTGGAAACGGTGCCTTCGTCGACTGCCACACCGAGCACAACAGAACAGACAACGCCTGTCACAGATCGCAGCACCACGCCTGTGGAAACGGTGCCTTCGTCGACTGGCACACCGAGCACAACAGAACAGACAACGCCTGTCACAGATCGCAGCACCACGCCTGTGGAAACGGTGTTTTCGTCGACTGGCACACCGAGCACAACAGAACAGACAACGCCTGTCACAGATCGCAGCACCACGCCTGTGGAAACGGTGCCTTCGTCGCCTGGTACACCGGGCACAACAGAACAGACAACGCCTGTCACAGATCGCAGCACCACGCCTGTGGAAACGGTGCCTTCGTCGACTGGCACACCGAGCACAACAGAACAGACAACGCCTGTCACAGATCGCAGCACCACGCCTGTGGAAACGGTGCCTTCGTCGACTGCCACACCGAGCACAACAGAACAGACAACGCCTGTCACAGATCGCAGCAACACGCCTGTGGAAACGGTGCCTTCGCCGACTGGCACACCGAGCACAAAAGAACAGACAACGCCTGTCACAGATCCCAGCACCACGCCTGTGGAAACGGTGCCTTCGTTGACTGGCACACCGAGCACAACAGAACAGACAACGCCTGTCACAGATCGCAGCACGACGCCTGTGGAAACGGTGCCTTCGTCGACTGCCACACCGAGCACAACAGAACAGACAACGCCTGTCACAGATCGCAGCAACACGCCTGTGGAAACGGTGCCTTCGCCGACTGGCACACCGAGCACAAAAGAACAGACAACGCCTGTCACAGTTCCCAGCACCACGCCTGTGGAAACGGTGCCTTCGTTGACTGGCACACCGAGCACAACAGAACAGACAACGCCTGTCACAGATCGCAGCACCACGCCTGTAGAAACGGTGCCTTCGTCGACTGGCACACCGAGCACAACAGAACAGACAACGCCTGTTACAGATCGCAGCTCCACGCCTGTGGAGACGGTGCCTTCGTCGACTGGCACACCAAGCAAAACAGAACAGACAACGCCTGTTACAGATCGCAGCTCCACGCCTGTGGAAACGGAGCCTTCGTCGACTGGCACACCGAGCACAACAGAACAGACAACGCCTGTTACAGATCGCAGCTCCACGCCTGTGGAAACGGTGCCTTCGTCGACTGGCACACCGAGCACAACAGAACAGACAACGCCTGTCACAGATCGCAGCACCACGCCTGTGGAAACGGTGCCTTCGTCGACTGGCACACCGAGCACAACAGAACAGACAACGCCTGTTACAGATCGCAGCTCCACGCCTGTGGAGACGGTGCCTTCGTCGACTGGCACACCAAGCACAACAGAACAGACAACGCCTGTTACAGATCGCAGCACCACGCCTGTGGAAACGGTGCCTTCGTCGACTGGCACACCGAGCACAACAGAACAGACAACGCCTGTCACAGATCGCAGCACCACGCCTGTAGAAACGGTGCCTTCGTCGACTGGCACACCGAGCACAACAGAACAGACAACGCCTGTCACAGATCGCAGCTCCACGCCTGTGGAAACGGTGCCTTCGTCGACTGGCACACCGAGCACAACAGAACAGACAACGCCTGTCACAGATCGCAGCACCACGCCTCAGGAAACGGTGCCTTCGTCGACTGGCACACCGAGCACAACAGAACAGACAACGCCTGTTACAGATCGCAGCTCCACGCCTGTAAAAACGGTGCCTTCGTCGACTGGCACACCAAGCACGACAGAACAGACAACGCCTGTTACAGATCGAAGCTCCACGCCTGTGGAAAGGGTGCCTTCGTCGACTGGCACACCGAGCACAACAGAACAGACAACGCCTGTCACAGATCGCAGCACCACGCATGCGGAAACGGTGCCTTCGTCGACTGGCACACCGAGCACAACAGAACAGACAACGCCTGTCACAGATCGCAGCACCACGCCTGTGGAAACGGTGCCTTCGTCGACTGGCACACCGAGCACAACAGAACAGACAACGCCTGTCACAGATCGCAGCACCACGCCTGTGGAAACGGTGCCTTCGTCGACTGGCACACCGAGCACAACAGAACAGACAACGCCTGTCACAGATAGCAGCACCACGCCTGCGAAAACGGTGCCTTCGTCGACTGGCACACCGAGCACAACAGAACAGACAACGCCTGTCACAGATCGCAGCACCACGCCTGTGGAAACGGTGCCTTCGTCGACTGGCACACCGAGCACAACAGAACAGACAACGCCTGTCACAGATCGCAGCACCACGCCTGTAGAAACGGTGCCTTCGTCGACTGGCACACCGAGCACAACAGAACAGACAACGCCTGTCACAGATCGCAGCACCACGCCTGTGGAAACGGTGCCTTCGTCGCCTGGAACACCGAGCACAACAGAACAGACAACGCCTGTCACAGATCGCAGCACCACGCCTGTGGAAACGGTGCCTTCGTCGACTGGCACACCGAGCACAACAGAACAGACAACGCCTGTCACAGATCGCAGCACCACGCCTGTAGAAACGGTGCCTTCGTCGACTGGCACACCGAGCACAACAGAACAGACAACGCCTGTCGCAGATCGCAGCACCACGCCTGTGGAAACGGTGCCTTCGTCGACTGGCACACCGAGCACAACAGAACAGACAACGCCTGTCACAGATAGCAGCACCACGCCTGTGGAAACGGTGCCTTCGTCGACTGGCACACCGAGCACAACAGAACAGACAACGCCTGTCACAGATCGCAGCACCACGCCTGTGGAAACGGTGCCTTCGTCGACTGGCACACCGAGCACAACAGAACAGACAACGGCTGTCACAGATCGCAGCACCACGCCTGTGGAAACGGTGCCTTCGTTGACTGGCACACCGAGCACAACAGAACAGACAACGCCTGTCACAGATCGCAGCACGACGCCTGTGGAAACGGTGCCTTCGACGACTGGCACACCGAGCACAGCAGAACAGACAACGCCTGACACAGATCGCAGCACCACGCCTGTAGAAACGGTGCATTCGTCGACTGGCACACCGAGCACAACAGAACAGACAACGCCTGTTACAGATCGCAGCTCCACGCCTGTGGAGACGGTGCCTTCGTCGACTGGCACACCAAGCAAAACAGAACAGACAACGCCTGTTACAGATCGCAGCTCCACGCCTGTGGAAACGGAGCCTTCGACGACTGGCACACCGAGCACAACAGAACAGACAACGCCTGTCGCAGATCGCAGCACCACGCCTGTGGAAACGGTGCCTTCGTCGACTGGCACACCGAGCACAACAGAACAGACAACGCCTGTCACAGATAGCAGCACCACGCCTGCGGAAACGGTGCCTTCGTTGACTGGCACACCGAGCACAACAGAACAGACAACGCCTGTCACAAATCGCAGCACCACGCCTGTGGAAACGGTGCCTTCGTCGACTGGCACACCGAGCACAACAGAACAGACAACGCCTGTCACAGATCGCAGCACCACGCCTGTGGAAACGGTGCCTTCGTTGACTGGCACACCGAGCACAACAGAACAGACAACGCCTGTCACAGATCGCAGCACGACGCCTGTGGAAACGGTGCCTTCGACGACTGGCACACCGAGCACAGCAGAACAGACAACGCCTGACACAGATCGCAGCACCACGCCTGTAGAAACGGTGCCTTCGTCGACTGGCACACCGAGCACAACAGAACAGACAACGCCTGTTACAGATCGCAGCTCCACGCCTGTGGAGACGGTGCCTTCGTCGACTGGCACACCAAGCAAAACAGAACAGATAACGCCTGTTACAGATCGCAGCTCCACGCCTGTGGAAACGGAGCCTTCGTCGACTGGCACACCGAGCACAACAGAACAGACAACGCCTGTCACAGATCGCAGCACCACGCCTGTGGAAACGGTGCCTTCGTCGACTGGCACACCAAGCAAAACAGAACAGACAACGCCTGTTACAGATCGCAGCTCCACGCCTGTGGAAACGGTGCCTTCGTCGACTGGCACACCGAGCACAACAGAACAGACAACGCCTGTCACAGATCGCAGCACCACGCCTGTGGAAACGGTGCCTTCGTCGACTGCCACACCGAGCACAACAGAACAGACAACGCCTGTCACAGATCGCAGCACCACGCCTGTGGAAACGGTGCCTTCGTCGACTGGCACACCGAGCACAACAGAACAGACAACGCCTGTCACAGATCGCAGCACCACGCCTGTGGAAACGGTGCCTTCGTCGACTGGCACACCGAGCACAACAGAACAGACAACGCCTGTCACAGATCGCAGCACCACGCCTGTGGAAACGGTGCCTTCGTCGACTGGCACACCGAGCACAACAGAACAGACAACGCCTGTCACAGATCGCAGCTCCACGCCTGTGGAAACGGTGCCTTCGTCGACTGCCACACCGAGCACAACAGAACAGACAACGCCTGTCACAGATCGCAGCACCACGCCTGTGGAAACGGTGCCTTCGTCGACTGGCACACCGAGCACAACAGAACAGACAACGCCTGTCACAGATCGCAGCACCACGCCTGTGGAAACGGTGTTTTCGTCGACTGGCACACCGAGCACAACAGAACAGACAACGCCTGTCACAGATCGCAGCACCACGCCTGTGGAAACGGTGCCTTCGTCGCCTGGTACACCGGGCACAACAGAACAGACAACGCCTGTCACAGATCGCAGCACCACGCCTGTGGAAACGGTGCCTTCGTCGACTGGCACACCGAGCACAACAGAACAGACAACGCCTGTCACAGATCGCAGCACCACGCCTGTGGAAACGGTGCCTTCGTCGACTGCCACACCGAGCACAACAGAACAGACAACGCCTGTCACAGATCGCAGCAACACGCCTGTGGAAACGGTGCCTTCGCCGACTGGCACACCGAGCACAAAAGAACAGACAACGCCTGTCACAGATCCCAGCACCACGCCTGTGGAAACGGTGCCTTCGTTGACTGGCACACCGAGCACAACAGAACAGACAACGCCTGTCACAGATCGCAGCACGACGCCTGTGGAAACGGTGCCTTCGTCGACTGCCACACCGAGCACAACAGAACAGACAACGCCTGTCACAGATCGCAGCAACACGCCTGTGGAAACGGTGCCTTCGCCGACTGGCACACCGAGCACAAAAGAACAGACAACGCCTGTCACAGTTCCCAGCACCACGCCTGTGGAAACGGTGCCTTCGTTGACTGGCACACCGAGCACAACAGAACAGACAACGCCTGTCACAGATCGCAGCACCACGCCTGTAGAAACGGTGCCTTCGTCGACTGGCACACCGAGCACAACAGAACAGACAACGCCTGTTACAGATCGCAGCTCCACGCCTGTGGAGACGGTGCCTTCGTCGACTGGCACACCAAGCAAAACAGAACAGACAACGCCTGTTACAGATCGCAGCTCCACGCCTGTGGAAACGGAGCCTTCGTCGACTGGCACACCGAGCACAACAGAACAGACAACGCCTGTTACAGATCGCAGCTCCACGCCTGTGGAAACGGTGCCTTCGTCGACTGGCACACCGAGCACAACAGAACAGACAACGCCTGTCACAGATCGCAGCACCACGCCTGTGGAAACGGTGCCTTCGTCGACTGGCACACCGAGCACAACAGAACAGACAACGCCTGTTACAGATCGCAGCTCCACGCCTGTGGAGACGGTGCCTTCGTCGACTGGCACACCAAGCACAACAGAACAGACAACGCCTGTTACAGATCGCAGCACCACGCCTGTGGAAACGGTGCCTTCGTCGACTGGCACACCGAGCACAACAGAACAGACAACGCCTGTCACAGATCGCAGCACCACGCCTGTAGAAACGGTGCCTTCGTCGACTGGCACACCGAGCACAACAGAACAGACAACGCCTGTCACAGATCGCAGCTCCACGCCTGTGGAAACGGTGCCTTCGTCGACTGGCACACCGAGCACAACAGAACAGACAACGCCTGTCACAGATCGCAGCACCACGCCTCAGGAAACGGTGCCTTCGTCGACTGGCACACCGAGCACAACAGAACAGACAACGCCTGTTACAGATCGCAGCTCCACGCCTGTAAAAACGGTGCCTTCGTCGACTGGCACACCAAGCACGACAGAACAGACAACGCCTGTTACAGATCGAAGCTCCACGCCTGTGGAAAGGGTGCCTTCGTCGACTGGCACACCGAGCACAACAGAACAGACAACGCCTGTCACAGATCGCAGCACCACGCATGCGGAAACGGTGCCTTCGTCGACTGGCACACCGAGCACAACAGAACAGACAACGCCTGTCACAGATCGCAGCACCACGCCTGTGGAAACGGTGCCTTCGTCGACTGGCACACCGAGCACAACAGAACAGACAACGCCTGTCACAGATCGCAGCACCACGCCTGTGGAAACGGTGCCTTCGTCGACTGGCACACCGAGCACAACAGAACAGACAACGCCTGTCACAGATAGCAGCACCACGCCTGCGAAAACGGTGCCTTCGTCGACTGGCACACCGAGCACAACAGAACAGACAACGCCTGTCACAGATCGCAGCACCACGCCTGTGGAAACGGTGCCTTCGTCGACTGGCACACCGAGCACAACAGAACAGACAACGCCTGTCACAGATCGCAGCACCACGCCTGTAGAAACGGTGCCTTCGTCGACTGGCACACCGAGCACAACAGAACAGACAACGCCTGTCACAGATCGCAGCACCACGCCTGTGGAAACGGTGCCTTCGTCGCCTGGAACACCGAGCACAACAGAACAGACAACGCCTGTCACAGATCGCAGCACCACGCCTGTGGAAACGGTGCCTTCGTCGACTGGCACACCGAGCACAACAGAACAGACAACGCCTGTCACAGATCGCAGCACCACGCCTGTAGAAACGGTGCCTTCGTCGACTGGCACACCGAGCACAACAGAACAGACAACGCCTGTCGCAGATCGCAGCACCACGCCTGTGGAAACGGTGCCTTCGTCGACTGGCACACCGAGCACAACAGAACAGACAACGCCTGTCACAGATAGCAGCACCACGCCTGTGGAAACGGTGCCTTCGTCGACTGGCACACCGAGCACAACAGAACAGACAACGCCTGTCACAGATCGCAGCACCACGCCTGTGGAAACGGTGCCTTCGTCGACTGGCACACCGAGCACAACAGAACAGACAACGGCTGTCACAGATCGCAGCACCACGCCTGTGGAAACGGTGCCTTCGTTGACTGGCACACCGAGCACAACAGAACAGACAACGCCTGTCACAGATCGCAGCACGACGCCTGTGGAAACGGTGCCTTCGACGACTGGCACACCGAGCACAGCAGAACAGACAACGCCTGACACAGATCGCAGCACCACGCCTGTAGAAACGGTGCATTCGTCGACTGGCACACCGAGCACAACAGAACAGACAACGCCTGTTACAGATCGCAGCTCCACGCCTGTGGAGACGGTGCCTTCGTCGACTGGCACACCAAGCAAAACAGAACAGACAACGCCTGTTACAGATCGCAGCTCCACGCCTGTGGAAACGGAGCCTTCGTCCACTGGCACACCGAGCACAACAGAACAGACAACGCCTGTCACAGATCGCAGCACCACGCCTGTGGAAACGGTGCCTTCGTCGACTGGCACACCAAGCAAAACAGAACAGACAACGCCTGTTACAGATCGCAGCTCCACGCCTGTGGAAACGGTGCCTTCGTCGACTGGCACACCGAGCACAACAGAACAGACAACGCCTGTCACAGATCGCAGCACCACGCCTGTGGAAACGGTGCCTTCGTCGACTGGCACACCGAGCACAACAGAACAGACAACGCCTGTCACAGATCGCAGCACCACGCCTGTGGAAACGGTGCCTTCGTCGACTGGCACACCGAGCACAACAGAACAGACAACGCCTGTCACAGATCGCAGCACCACGCCTGTGGAAACGGTGCCTTCGTCGACTGGCACACCGAGCACAACAGAACAGACAACGCCTGTCACAGATCGCAGCACCACGCCTGTGGAAACGGTGCCTTCGTCGACTGGCACACCGAGCACAACAGAACAGACAACGCCTGTCACAGATCGCAGCTCCACGCCTGTGGAAACGGTGCCTTCGTCGACTGCCACACCGAGCACAACAGAACAGACAACGCCTGTCACAGATCGCAGCACCACGCCTGTGGAAACGGTGCCTTCGTCGACTGGCACACCGAGCACAACAGAACAGACAACGCCTGTCACAGATCGCAGCACCACGCCTGTGGAAACGGTGCCTTCGTCGACTGGCACACCGAGCACAACAGAACAGACAACGCCTGTCACAGGTCGCAGCACCACGCCTGTGGAAACGGTGCCTTCGTCGCCTGGTACACCGGGCACAACAGAACAGACAACGCCTGTCACAGATCGCAGCACCACGCCTGTGGAAACGGTGCCTTCGTCGACTGGCAAACCGAGCACAACAGAACAGACAACGCCTGTCACAGATCGCAGCACCACGCCTGTGGAAACGGTGCCTTCGTCGACTGCCACACCGAGCACAACAGAACAGACAACGCCTGTCACAGATCGCAGCAACACGCCTGTGGAAACGGTGCCTTCGTCGACTGGCACACCGAGCACAAAAGAACAGACAACGCCTGTCACAGATCCCAGCACCACGCCTGCGGAAACGGTGCCTTCGTTGACTGGCACACCGAGCACAACAGAACAGACAACGCCTGTCACAGATCGCAGCACCACGCCTGTGGAAACGGTGCCTTCGTCGACTGGCACACCGAGCACAACAGAACAGACAACGCCTGTCACAGATCGCAGCACCACGCCTGTGGAAACGGTGCCTTCGTTGACTGGCACACCGAGCACAACAGAACAGACAACGCCTGTCACAGATCGCAGCACGACGCCTGTGGAAACGGTGCCTTCGACGACTGGCACACCGAGCACAGCAGAACAGACAACGCCTGACACAGATCGCAGCACCACGCCTGTAGAAACGGTGCCTTCGTCGACTGGCACACCGAGCACAACAGAACAGACAACGCCTGTTACAGATCGCAGCTCCACGCCTGTGGAGACGGTGCCTTCGTCGACTGGCACACCAAGCAAAACAGAACAGACAACGCCTGTTACAGATCGCAGCTCCACGCCTGTGGAAACGGAGCCTTCGTCGACTGGCACACCGAGCACAACAGAACAGACAACGCCTGTCACAGATCGCAGCAACACGCCTGTGGAAACGGTGCCTTCGTCGACTGGCACACCGAGCACAAAAGAACAGACAACGCCTGTCACAGATCCCAGCACCACGCCTGCGGAAACGGTGCCTTCGTTGACTGGCACACCGAGCACAACAGAACAGACAACGCCTGTCACAGATCGCAGCACCACGCCTGTGGAAACGGTGCCTTCGTCGACTGGCATACCGAGCACAACAGAACAGACAACGCCTGTCACAGATCGCAGCACCACGCCTGTGGAAACGGTGCCTTCGTTGACTGGCACACCGAGCACAACAGAACAGACAACGCCTGTCACAGATAGCAGCACCACGCCTGTGGAAACGGTGCCTTCGTCGACTGGCACACCGAGCACAACAGAACAGACAACGCCTGTCACAGATCGCAGCACCACGCCTGTGGAAACGGTGCCTTCGTCGACTGGCACACCGAGCACAACAGAACAGACAACGCCTGTTACAGATCGAAGCTCCACGCCTGTGGAAACGGTGCCTTCGTCGACTGGCACACCAAGCACAACAGAACAGACAACGCCTGTCACAGATCGCAGCACAACGCCTGTGGAAACGGTGCCTTCGTCGACTGGCACACCGAGCACAACAGAACAGACAACGCCTGTTACAGATCGAAGCTCCATGCCTGTGGAAACGGTGCCTTCGTCGACTGGCACACCAAGCACAACAGAACAGAAAACGCCTGTTACAGATCGCAGCTCCACGCCTGTGGAAACGGTGCCTTCGTCGACTGGCACACCGAGCACAACAGAACAGACAACGCCTGTCACAGATCGCAGCACCACGCCTGTAGAAACGGTGCCTTCGTCGACTGGCACACCGAGCACAACAGAACAGACAACGCCTGTCACAGATCGCAGCACCACGCCTGTGGAAACGGTGCCTTCGTCGACTGGCACACCGAGCACAACAGAACAGACAACGCCTGTCACAGATAGCAGCACCACGCCTGTGGAAACGGTGCCTTCGTCGACTGGCACACCGAGCACAACAGAACAGACAACGCCTGTCACAGATCGCAGCACCACGCCTGTGGAAACGGTGCCTTCGTCGACTGACACACCGAGCACAACAGAACAGACAACGCCTGTTACAGATCGAAGCTCCACGCCTGTGGAAACGGTGCCTTCGTCGACTGGCACACCAAGCACAACAGAACAGACAACGCCTGTTACAGATCGCAGCTCCACGCCTGTAGAAACGGTGCCTTCGTCGACTGGCACACCGAGCACAACAGAACAGACAACGCCTGTCACAGATCGCAGCTCCACGCCTGTGGAAACGGTGCCTTCGTCGACTGGCACACCAAGCACAACAGAACAGACAACGCTTGTCACAGATCGCAGCACCACGCCTGTGGAAACGGTGCCTTCGTCGACTGGCACACCGAGCACAACAGAACAGACAACGCCTGTCACAGATCGCAGCTCCACGCCTGTGGAAACGGTGCCTTCGTCGACTGGCACACCAAGCACAACAGAACAGACAACGCTTGTCACAGATCGCAGCACCACGCCTGTGGAAACGGTGCCTTCGTCGACTGGCACACCGAGCACAACAGAACAGACAACGCTTGTTACTGGTCGCAGCTCCACGCCTGTGGAAACGGTGCCTTCGTCGACTGGCACACCAAGCACAACAGAACAGACAACGCCTGTTACAAATCGCAGCCCCACGGCTGTGGAAACGGTGCCTTCGTCGACTGGCACACCAAGCACAACAGAACAGACAACGCCTGTCACAGATCGCAGCACCACGCCTGTGGAAACGGTGCCTTCGTCGACTGGCACACCGAGCACAACAGAACAGACAACGCCTGTCACAGATAGCAGCACCACGCCTGTGGAAACGGTGCCTTCGTCGACTGGCACACCGAGCACAACAGAACAGACAACGCCTGTCACAGATCGCAGCACCACGCCTGTGGAAACGGTGCCTTCGTCGACTGGCACACCGTGCACAAAAGAACAGACAACGCCTGTTACAGATCGAAGCTCCACGCCTGTGGAAACGGTGCCTTCGTCGACTGGCACACCAAGCACAACAGAACAGACAACGCCTGTTACAGATCGCAGCTCCACGCCTGTGGAAACGGTGCCTTCGTCGACTGGCACACCGAGCACAACAAAACAGACAACGCCTGTCACAGATCGCAGCACCACGCCTGTGGAAACGGTGCCTTCGTCGACTGGCACACCGAGCACAACAGAACAGACAACGCCTGTTACAGATCGAAGCTCCATGCCTGTGGAAACGGTGCCTTCGTCGACTGGCTTACCAAGCACAACAGAACAGAAAACGCCTGTTACAGATCGCAGCTCCACGCCTGTGGAAACGGTGCCTTCGTCGACTGGCACACCGAGCACAACAGAACAGACAACGCCTGTCACAGATCGCAGCACCACGCCTGTAGAAACGGTGCCTTCGTCGACTGGCACACCGAGCACAACAGAACAGACAACGCCTGTCACAGATCGCAGCACCACGCCTGTGGAAACGGTGCCTTCGTCGACTGGCACACCGAGCACAACAGAACAGACAACGCCTGTCACAGATAGCAGCACCACGCCTGTGGAAACGGTGCCTTCGTCGACTGGCACACCGAGCACAACAGAACAGACAACGCCTGTCACAGATCGCAGCACCACGCCTGTGGAAACGGTGCCTTCGTCGACTGGCACACCGAGCACAACAGAACAGACAACGCCTGTTACAGATCGAAGCTCCACGCCTGTGGAAACGGTGCCTTCGTCGACTGGCACACCAAGCACAACAGAACAGACAACGCCTGTTACAGATCGCAGCTCCACGCCTGTAGAAACGGTGCCTTCGTCGACTGGCACACCGAGCACAACAGAACAGACAACGCCTGTCACAGATCGCAGCTCCACGCCTGTGGAAACGGTGCCTTCGTCGACTGGCACACCAAGCACAACAGAACAGACAACGCTTGTCACAGATCGCAGCACCACGCCTGTGGAAACGGTGCCTTCGTCGACTGGCACACCGAGCACAACAGAACAGACAACGCCTGTTACAGATCGAAGCTCCACGCCTGTGGAAACGGTGCCTTCGTCGACTGGCACACCAAGCACAACAGAACAGAAAACGCCTGTTACCGATCGCAGCTCCACGCCTGTGGAAACGGTGCCTTCGTCGACTGGCACACCGAGCACAACAGAACAGACAACGCCTGTCACAGATCGCAGCACCACGCCTGTAGAAACGGTGTCTTCGTCGACTGGCACACCGAGCACAACAGAACAGACAACGCCTGTCACAGATCGCAGCACCACGCCTGTGGAAACGGTGCCTTCGTCGACTGGCACACCGAGCACAACAGAACAGACAACGCCTGTCACAGATAGCAGCACCACGCCTGTGGAAACGGTGCCTTCGTCGACTGGCACACCGAGCACAACAGAACAGACAACGCCTGTCACAGATCGCAGCACCACGCCTGTGGAAACGGTGCCTTCGTCGACTGGCACACCGAGCACAACAGAACAGACAACGCCTGTCACAGATCGCAGCACCACGCCTGTGGAAACGGTGCCTTCGTTGACTGGCGCACCGAGCACAACAGAACAGACAACGCCTGTCACAGATCGCAGCACCACGCCTGTGGAAACGGTGCCTTCGTCGACTGGCACACCGAGCACAACAGAACAGACAACGCCTGTCACAGATCGCAGCACCACGCCTGTGGAAACGGTGCCTTCGTCGACTGGCACACCGAGCACAACAGAACAGACAACGCCTGTCACAGATAGCAGCACCACGCCGGTGGAAACGGTGCCTTCGTCGACTGGCACACCGAGCACAACAGAACAGACAACGCCTGTCACAGATCGCAGCACCACGCCTGTGGAAACGGTGCCTTCGTCGACTGGCAAACCGAGCACAACAGAACAGACAACGCCTGTTACAGGTCGCAGCTCCACGCCTGTGGAAACGGTGCCTTCGTCGACTGGCACACCAAGCACAACAGAACAGACAACGCCTGTTACAAATCGCAGCTCCACGCCTGTGGAAACGGTGCCTTCGTCGACTGGCACACCGAGCACAACAGAACAGACAACGCCTGTCACAGATCGCAGCACCATGCCTGTGGAAACGGTGCCTTCGTCGACTGGCACACCGAGCACAACAGAACAGACAACGCCTGTCACAGAACGCAGCACCACGCCTGTGGAAACGGTGCCTTCGTCGACTGGCACACCGAGCACAACAGAACAGACAACGCCTGTCACAGATCGCAGCACCACGCCTGTGGAAACGGTGCCTTCGTCGACTGGCACACCGAGCACAACAGAACAGACAACGCCTGTCACAGATCGCAGCACCACGCCTGTAGAAACGGTGCCTTCGTCGACTGGCACACCGAGCACAACAGAACAGACAACGCCTGTCACAGATCGCAGCACCACGCCTGTGGAAACGGTGCCTTCGTCGACTGGCACACCGAGCACAACAGAACAGACAACGCTTGTTACAGATCGAAGCTCCACGCCTGTGGAAACGGTGCCTTCGTCGACTGGCACACCAAGCACAACAGAACAGACAACGCCTGTCACAGATCGCAGCACCACGCCTGTGGAAACGGTGCCTTCGTCGACTGGCACACCGAGCACAACAGAACAGACAACGCCTGTTACAGATCGAAGCTCCACGCCTGTGGAAACGGTGCCTTCGTCGACTGGCACACCGAGCACAACAGAACAGACAACGCCTGTCACAGATCGCAGCACCACGCCTGTGGAAACGGTGCCTTCGTTGACTGGCACACCGAGCACAACAGAACAGACAACGCCTGTCACAGATCGCAGCACCACACCTGTGGAAACGGTGCCTTCGTCGACTGGCACACCGAGCACGACAGAACAGACAACGCCTGTCACAGATCGCAGCACCACGCCTGTAGAAACGGTGCCTTCGTCGACTGGCATACCGAGCACAACAGAACAGACAACGCCTGTCACAGATCGCAGCACCACGCCTGTGGAAACGGTGCCTTCGTCGTCTGGCACACCGAGCACAACAGAACAGACAACGCCTGTCACAGATAGCAGCACCACGCCTGTGGAAACGGTGCCTTCGTCGACTGGCACACCGAGCACAACAGAACAGACAACGCCTGTCACAGATCGCAGCACCACGCCTGTGGAAACGGTGCCCTCGTCGACTGGCACACCGAGCACAACAGAACAGACAACGCCTGTTACAGATCGAAGCTCCACGCCTGTGGAAACGGTGCCTTCGTCGACTGGCACACCAAGCACAACAGAACAGACAACGCCTGTTACAGATCGCAGCTCCACGCCTGTGGAAACGGTGCCTTCGTCGACTGGCACACCAAGCACAACAGAACAGACAACGCCTGTCACAGATCGCAGCACCAGGCCTGTGGAAACGGTGCCTTCGTCGACTGGCACACCGAGCACAACAGAACAGACAACGCCTGTCACAGATCGCAGCACCACGCTCTTGGAAACGGTGCCTTCGTGGACTGGCACACCGAGCACAACAGAACAGACAACACCTGTCACAGATCGCAGCACCACGCCTGTGGAGACGGTGCCTTCGTCGACTGGCACACCGAGCACAACAGAACAGACAACGCCTGTCACAGATCGCAGCACCACGCCTGTAGAAACGGTGCCTTCGTCGACTGGCACACCGAGCACAACAGAACAGACAACGCCTGTCACAGATCACAGCACCAAGCCTGTGGAAACGGTGCCTTCGTCGACCGGCACACCGAGCACAACAGAACAGACAACGCCTGTCACAGATAGCAGCATTACGCCTGTGGAAACGGTGCCTTCGTCGACTGGCACACCGAGCACAACAGAACAGACAACGCCTGTCACAGATCGCAGCACCACGCCTGTGGAAACGGTGCCTTCGTCGACTGGCACACCGAGCACAACAGAACAGACAACGCCTGTTACAGATCGAAGCTCCACGCCTGTGGAAACGGTGCCTTCGTCGACTGGCACACCAAGCACAACAGAACAGACAACGCCTGTTACAGATCGCAGCTCCACGCCTGTGGAAACGGTGCCTTCGTCGACTGGCACACCGAGCACAACAGAACAGACAACGCCTGTCACAGATCGCAGCACCACGCCTCAGGAAACGGTGCCTTCGTCGACTGGCACACCGAGCACAACAGAACAGACAACGCCTGTTACAGATCGCAGCTCCACGCCTGTAAAAACGGTGCCTTCGTCGACTGGCACACCAAGCACGACAGAACAGACAACGCCTGTTACAGATCGCAGCTCCACGCCTGTGGAAAGGGTGCCTTCGTCGACTGGCACACCGAGCACAACAGAACAGACAACGCCTGTCACAGATCGCAGCACCACGCATGCGGAAACGGTGCCTTCGTCGACTGGCACACCGAGCACAACAGAACAGACAACGCCTGTCACAGATCGCAGCACCACGCCTGTGGAAACGGTGCCTTCGTCGACTGGCACACCAAGCACAACAGAACAGACAACGCCTGTTACAGATCGCAGCTCCACGCCTGTGGAAACGGTGCCTTCGTCGACTGGCACACCGAGCACAACAGAACAGACAACGCCTGTCACAGATCGCAGCACCAGGCCTGTGGAAACGGTGCCTTCGTCGACTGGCACACCGAGCACAACAGAACAGACAACGCCTGTCACAGATCGCAGCACCACGCCCTTGGAAACGGTGCCTTCGTGGACTGGCACACCGAGCACAACAGAACAGACAACGCCTGTCACAGATCGCAGCACCACGCCTGTGGAGACGGTGCCTTCGTCGACTGGCACACCGAGCACAACAGAACAGACAACGCCTGTCACAGATCGCAGCACCACGCCTGTAGAAACGGTGCCTTCGTCGACTGGCACACCGAGCACAACAGAACAGACAACGCCTGTCACAGATCACAGCACCAAGCCTGTGGAAACGGTGCCTTCGTCGACTGGCACACCGAGCACAACAGAACAGACAACGCCTGTCACAGATAGCAGCATTACGCCTGTGGAAACGGTGCCTTCGTCGACTGGCACACCGAGCACAACAGAACAGACAACGCCTGTCACAGATCGCAGCACCACGCCTGTGGAAACGGTGCCTTCGTCGACTGGCACACCGAGCACAACAGAACAGACAACGCCTGTTACAGATCGAAGCTCCACGCCTGTGGAAACGGTGCCTTCGTCGACTGGCACACCAAGCACAACAGAACAGACAACGCCTGTTACAGATCGCAGCTCCACGCCTGTGGAAACGGTGCCTTCGTCGACTGGCACACCGAGCACAACAGAACAGACAACGCCTGTCACAGATCGCAGCACCACGCCTCAGGAAACGGTGCCTTCGTCGACTGGCACACCGAGCACAACAGAACAGACAACGCCTGTTACAGATCGCAGCTCCACGCCTGTAAAAACGGTGCCTTCGTCGACTGGCACACCAAGCACGACAGAACAGACAACGCCTGTTACAGATCGCAGCTCCACGCCTGTGGAAAGGGTGCCTTCGTCGACTGGCACACCGAGCACAACAGAACAGACAACGCCTGTCACAGATCGCAGCACCACGCATGCGGAAACGGTGCCTTCGTCGACTGGCACACCGAGCACAACAGAACAGACAACGCCTGTCACAGATCGCAGCACCACGCCTGTGGAAACGGTGCCTTCGTCGACTGGCACACCGAGCACAACAGAACAGACAACGCCTGTCACAGATCGCAGCACCACGTCTGTGGAAACGGTGCCTTCGTCGACTGGCACACCGAGCACAACAGAACAGACAACGCCTGTCACAGATAGCAGCACCACGCCTGCGAAAACGGTGCCTTCGTCGACTGGCACACCGAGCACAACAGAACAGACAACGCCTGTCACAGATCGCAGCACCACGCCTGTGGAAACGGTGCCTTCGTCGACTGGCACACCGAGCACAACAGAACAGACAACGCCTGTCACAGATCGCAGCACCACGCCTGTAGAAACGGTGCCTTCGTCGACTGGCACACCGAGCACAACAGAACAGACAACGCCTGTCACAGATCGCAGCACCACGCCTGTGGAAACGGTGCCTTCGTCGCCTGGAACACCGAGCACAACAGAACAGACAACGCCTGTCACAGATCGCAGCACCACGCCTGTGGAAACGGTGCCTTCGTCGACTGGCACACCGAGCACAACAGAACAGACAACGCCTGTCACAGATCGCAGCACCACGCCTGTAGAAACGGTGCCTTCGTCGACTGGCACACCGAGCACAACAGAACAGACAACGCCTGTCGCAGATCGCAGCACCACGCCTGTGGAAACGGTGCCTTCGTCGACTGGCACACCGAGCACAACAGAACAGACAACGCCTGTCACAGATAGCAGCACCACGCCTGTGGAAACGGTGCCTTCGTCGACTGGCACACCGAGCACAACAGAACAGACAACGCCTGTCACAGATCGCAGCACCACGCCTGTGGAAACGGTGCCTTCGTCGACTGGCACACCGAGCACAACAGAACAGACAACGGCTGTCACAGATCGCAGCACCACGCCTGTGGAAACGGTGCCTTCGTTGACTGGCACACCGAGCACAACAGAACAGACAACGCCTGTCACAGATCGCAGCACGACGCCTGTGGAAACGGTGCCTTCGACGACTGGCACACCGAGCACAGCAGAACAGACAACGCCTGACACAGATCGCAGCACCACGCCTGTAGAAACGGTGCCTTCGTCGACTGGCACACCGAGCACAACAGAACAGACAACGCCTGTTACAGATCGCAGCTCCACGCCTGTGGAGACGGTGCCTTCGTCGACTGGCACACCAAGCAAAACAGAACAGACAACGCCTGTTACAGATCGCAGCTCCACGCCTGTGGAAACGGAGCCTTCGTCGACTGGCACACCGAGCACAACAGAACAGACAACGCCTGTCACAGATCGCAGCACCACGCCTGTGGAAACGGTGCCTTCGTCGACTGGCACACCAAGCAAAACAGAACAGACAACGCCTGTTACAGATCGCAGCTCCACGCCTGTGGAAACGGTGCCTTCGTCGACTGGCACACCGAGCACAACAGAACAGACAACGCCTGTCACAGATCGCAGCACCACGCCTGTGGAAACGGTGCCTTCGTCGACTGCCACACCGAGCACAACAGAACAGACAACGCCTGTCACAGATCGCAGCACCACGCCTGTGGAAACGGTGCCTTCGTCGACTGGCACACCGAGCACAACAGAACAGACAACGCCTGTCACAGATCGCAGCACCACGCCTGTGGAAACGGTGCCTTCGTCGACTGGCACACCGAGCACAACAGAACAGACAACGCCTGTCACAGATCGCAGCACCACGCCTGTGGAAACGGTGCCTTCGTCGACTGGCACACCGAGCACAACAGAACAGACAACGCCTGTCACAGATCGCAGCTCCACGTCTGTGGAAACGGTGCCTTCGTCGACTGCCACACCGAGCACAACAGAACAGACAACGCCTGTCACAGATCGCAGCACCACGCCTGTGGAAACGGTGCCTTCGTCGACTGGCACACCGAGCACAACAGAACAGACAACGCCTGTCACAGATCGCAGCACCACGCCTGTGGAAACGGTGCCTTCGTCGACTGGCACACCGAGCACAACAGAACAGACAACGCCTGTCACAGATCGCAGCACCACGCCTGTGGAAACGGTGCCTTCGTCGCCTGGTACACCGGGCACAACAGAACAGACAACGCCTGTCACAGATCGCAGCACCACGCCTGTGGAAACGGTGCCTTCGTCGACTGGCACACCGAGCACAACAGAACAGACAACGCCTGTCACAGATCGCAGCACCACGCCGGTGGAAACGGTGCCTTCGTCGACTGCCACACCGAGCACAACAGAACAGACAACGCCTGTCACAGATCGCAGCAACACGCCTGTGGAAACGGTGCCATCGTCGACTGGCACACCGAGCACAAAAGAACAGACAACGCCTGTCACAGATCCCAGCACCACGCCTGCGGAAACGGTGCCTTCGTTGACTGGCACACCGAGCACAACAGAACAGACAACGCCTGTCACAGATCGCAGCACCACGCCTGTGGAAACGGTGCCTTCGTCGACTGGCACACCGAGCACAACAGAACAGACAACGCCTGTCACAGATCGCAGCACCACGCCTGTGGAAACGGTGCCTTCGTTGACTGGCACACCGAGCACAACAGAACAGACAACGCCTGTCACAGATCGCAGCACGACGCCTGTGGAAACGGTGCCTTCGACGACTGGCACACCGAGCACAGCAGAACAGACAACGCCTGACACAGATCGCAGCACCACGCCTGTAGAAACGGTGCCTTCGTCGACTGGCACACCGAGCACAGCAGAACAGACAACGCCTGTTACAGATCGCAGCTCCACGCCTGTGGAGACGGTGCCTTCGTCGACTGGCACACCAAGCAAAACAGAAGAGACAACGCCTGTTACAGATCGCAGCTCCACGCCTGTGGAAACGGAGCCTTCGTCGACTGGCACACCGAGCACAACAGAACAGACAACGCCTGTCACAGATCGCAGCACCACGCCTGTGGAAACGGTGCCTTCGTCGACTGGCACACCAAGCAAAACAGAACAGACAACGCCTGTTACAGATCGCAGCTCCACGCCTGTGGAAACGGTGCCTTCGTCGACTGGCACACCGAGCACAACAGAACAGACAACGCCTGTCACAGATCGCAGCACCACGCCTGTGGAAACGGTGCCTTCGTCGACTGGCACACCGAGCACAACAGAACAGACAACGCCTGTTACAGATCGTAGCTCCACGCCTGTGGAGACGGTGCCTTCGTCGACTGGCACACCAAGCACAACAGAACAGACAACGCCTGTTACAGATCGCAGCTCCACGCCTGTGGAAACGGTGCCTTCGTCGACTGGCACACCGAGCACAACAGAACAGACAACGCCTGTCACAGATCGCAGCACCACGCCTGTAGAAACGGTGCCTTCGTCGACTGGCACACCGAGCACAACAGAAAAGACAACGCCTGTCACAGATCGCAGCTCCACGCCTGTGGAAACGGTGCCTTCGTCGACTGGCACACCGAGCACAACAGAACAGACAACGCCTGTCACAGATCGCAGCACCACGCCTCAGGAAACGGTGCCTTCGTCGACTGGCACACCGAGCACAACAGAACAGACAACGTCTGTTACAGATCGCAGCTCCACGCCTGTAAAAACGGTGCCTTCGTCGACTGGCACACCAAGCACGACAGAACAGACAACGCCTGTTACAGATCGCAGCTCCACGCCTGTGGAAAGGGTGCCTTCGTCGACTGGCACACCGAGCACAACAGAACAGACAACGCCTGTCACAGATCGCAGCACCACGCATGCGGAAACGGTGCCTTCGTCGACTGGCACACCGAGCACAACAGAACAGACAACGCCTGTCACAGATCGCAGCACCACGCCTGTGGAAACGGTGCCTTCGTCGACTGGCACACCGAGCACAACAGAACAGACAACGCCTGTCACAGATCGCAGCACCACGCCTGTGGAAACGGTGCCTTCGTCGACTGGCACACCGAGCACAACAGAACAGACAACGCCTGTTACAGATCGTAGCTCCACGCCTGTGGAGACGGTGCCTTCGTCGACTGGCACACCAAGCACAACAGAACAGACAACGCCTGTTACAGATCGCAGCTCCACGCCTGTGGAAACGGTGCCTTCGTCGACTGGCACACCGAGCACAACAGAACAGACAACGCCTGTCACAGATCGCAGCACCACGCCTGTAGAAACGGTGCCTTCGTCGACTGGCACACCGAGCACAACAGAAAAGACAACGCCTGTCACAGATCGCAGCTCCACGCCTGTGGAAACGGTGCCTTCGTCGACTGGCACACCGAGCACAACAGAACAGACAACGCCTGTCACAGATCGCAGCACCACGCCTCAGGAAACGGTGCCTTCGTCGACTGGCACACCGAGCACAACAGAACAGACAACGCCTGTTACAGATCGCAGCTCCACGCCTGTAAAAACGGTGCCTTCGTCGACTGGCACACCAAGCACGACAGAACAGACAACGCCTGTTACAGATCGCAGCTCCACGCCTGTGGAAAGGGTGCCTTCGTCGACTGGCACACCGAGCACAACAGAACAGACAACGCCTGTCACAGATCGCAGCACCACGCATGCGGAAACGGTGCCTTCGTCGACTGGCACACCGAGCACAACAGAACAGACAACGCCTGTCACAGATCGCAGCACCACGCCTGTGGAAACGGTGCCTTCGTCGACTGGCACACCGAGCACAACAGAACAGACAACGCCTGTCACAGATCGCAGCACCACGCCTGTGGAAACGGTGCCTTCGTCGACTGGCACACCGAGCGCAACAGAACAGACAACGCCTGTCACAGATCGCAGCACCACGCCTGTAGAAACGGTGCCTTCGTCGACTGGCACACCGAGCACAACAGAACAGACAACGCCTGTCACAGATCGCAGCACCACGCCTGTGGAAACGGTGCCTTCGTCGCCTGGAACACCGAGCACAACAGAACAGACAACGCCTGTCACAGATCGCAGCACCACGCCTGTGGAAACGGTGCCTTCGTCGACTGGCACACCGAGCACAACAGAACAGACAACGCCTGTCACAGATCGCAGCACCACGCCTGTAGAAACGGTGCCTTCGTCGACTGGCACACCGAGCACAACAGAACAGACAACGCCTGTCACAGATCGCAGCACCACGCCTGTGGAAACGGTGTTTTCGTCGACTGGCACACCGAGCACAACAGAACAGACAACGCCTGTCACAGATAGCAGCACCACGCCTGCGAAAACGGTGCCTTCGTCGATTGGCACACCGAGCACAACAGAACAGACAACGCCTGTCACAGATCGCAGCACCACGCCTGTGGAAACGGTGCCTTCGTCGACTGGCACACCGAGCACAACAGAACAGACAACGCCTGTCACAGATCGCAGCACCACGCCTGTAGAAACGGTGCCTTCGTCGACTGGCACACCGAGCACAACAGAACAGACAACGCCTGTCACAGATCGCAGCACCACGCCTGTGGAAACGGTGCCTTCGTCGCCTGGAACACCGAGCACAACAGAACAGACAACGCCTGTCACAGATCGCAGCACCACGCCTGTGGAAACGGTGCCTTCGTCGACTGGCACACCGAGCACAACAGAACAGACAACGCCTGTCACAGATCGCAGCACCACGCCTGTAGAAACGGTGCCTTCGTCGACTGGCACACCGAGCACAACAGAACAGACAACGCCTGTCGCAGATCGCAGCACCACGCCTGTGGAAACGGTGCCTTCGTCGACTGGCACACCGAGCACAACAGAACAGACAACGCCTGTTACAGATCGCAGCTCCACGCCTGTGGAAACGGAGCCTTCGTCGACTGGCACACCGAGCACAACAGAACAGACAACGCCTGTCACAGATCGCAGCACCACGCCTGTGGAAACGGTGCCTTCGTCGACTGGCACACCAAGCAAAACAGAACAGACAACGCCTGTTACAGATCGCAGCTCCACGCCTGTGGAAACGGTGCCTTCGTCGACTGGCACACCGAGCACAACAGAACAGACAACGCCTGTCACAGATCGCAGCACCACGCCTGTGGAAACGGTGCCTTCGTCGACTGGCACACCGAGCACAACAGAACAGACAACGCCTGTTACAGATCGTAGCTCCACGCCTGTGGAAACGGTGCCTTCGTCGACTGGCACACCAAGCACAACAGAACAGACAACGCCTGTTACAGATCGCAGCTCCACGCCTGTGGAAACGGTGCCTTCGTCGACTGGCACACCGAGCACAACAGAACAGACAACGCCTGTCACAGATCGCAGCACCACGCCTGTAGAAACGGTGCCTTCGTCGACTGGCACACCGAGCACAACAGAAAAGACAACGCCTGTCACAGATCGCAGCTCCACGCCTGTGGAAACGGTGCCTTCGTCGACTGGCACACCGAGCACAACAGAACAGACAACGCCTGTCACAGATCGCAGCACCACGCCTCAGGAAACGGTGCCTTCGTCGACTGGCACACCGAGCACAACAGAACAGACAACGCCTGTTACAGATCGCAGCTCCACGCCTGTAAAAACGGTGCCTTCGTCGACTGGCACACCAAGCACGACAGAACAGACAACGCCTGTTACAGATCGCAGCTCCACGCCTGTGGAAAGGGTGCCTTCGTCGACTGGCACACCGAGCACAACAGAACAGACAACGCCTGTCACAGATCGCAGCACCACGCATGCGGAAACGGTGCCTTCGTCGACTGGCACACCGAGCACAACAGAACAGACAACGCCTGTCACAGATCGCAGCACCACGCCTGTGGAAACGGTGCCTTCGTCGACTGGCACACCGAGCACAACAGAACAGACAACGCCTGTCACAGATCGCAGCACCACGCCTGTGGAAACGGTGCCTTCGTCGACTGGCACACCGAGCACAACAGAACAGACAACGCCTGTTACAGATCGTAGCTCCACGCCTGTGGAGACGGTGCCTTCGTCGACTGGCACACCAAGCACAACAGAACAGACAACGCCTGTTACAGATCGCAGCTCCACGCCTGTGGAAACGGTGCCTTCGTCGACTGGCACACCGAGCACAACAGAACAGACAACGCCTGTCACAGATCGCAGCACCACGCCTGTAGAAACGGTGCCTTCGTCGACTGGCACACCGAGCACAACAGAAAAGACAACGCCTGTCACAGATCGCAGCTCCACGCCTGTGGAAACGGTGCCTTCGTCGACTGGCACACCGAGCACAACAGAACAGACAACGCCTGTCACAGATCGCAGCACCACGCCTCAGGAAACGGTGCCTTCGTCGACTGGCACACCGAGCACAACAGAACAGACAACGCCTGTTACAGATCGCAGCTCCACGCCTGTAAAAACGGTGCCTTCGTCGACTGGCACACCAAGCACGACAGAACAGACAACGCCTGTTACAGATCGCAGCTCCACGCCTGTGGAAAGGGTGCCTTCGTCGACTGGCACACCGAGCACAACAGAACAGACAACGCCTGTCACAGATCGCAGCACCACGCATGCGGAAACGGTGCCTTCGTCGACTGGCACACCGAGCACAACAGAACAGACAACGCCTGTCACAGATCGCAGCACCACGCCTGTGGAAACGGTGCCTTCGTCGACTGGCACACCGAGCACAACAGAACAGACAACGCCTGTCACAGATCGCAGCACCACGCCTGTGGAAACGGTGCCTTCGTCGACTGGCACACCGAGCGCAACAGAACAGACAACGCCTGTCACAGATCGCAGCACCACGCCTGTAGAAACGGTGCCTTCGTCGACTGGCACACCGAGCACAACAGAACAGACAACGCCTGTCACAGATCGCAGCACCACGCCTGTGGAAACGGTGCCTTCGTCGCCTGGAACACCGAGCACAACAGAACAGACAACGCCTGTCACAGATCGCAGCACCACGCCTGTGGAAACGGTGCCTTCGTCGACTGGCACACCGAGCACAACAGAACAGACAACGCCTGTCACAGATCGCAGCACCACGCCTGTGGAAACGGTGCCTTCGTCGACTGGCACACCGAGCACAACAGAACAGACAACGCCTGTCACAGATCGCAGCACCACGCCTGTGGAAACGGTGCCTTCGTCGACTGGCACACCGAGCGCAACAGAACAGACAACGCCTGTCACAGATCGCAGCACCACGCCTGTAGAAACGGTGCCTTCGTCGACTGGCACACCGAGCACAACAGAACAGACAACGCCTGTCACAGATCGCAGCACCACGCCTGTGGAAACGGTGCCTTCGTCGCCTGGAACACCGAGCACAACAGAACAGACAACGCCTGTCACAGATCGCAGCACCACGCCTGTGGAAACGGTGCCTTCGTCGACTGGCACACCGAGCACAACAGAACAGACAACGCCTGTCACAGATCGCAGCACCACGCCTGTAGAAACGGTGCCTTCGTCGACTGGCACACCGAGCACAACAGAACAGACAACGCCTGTCACAGATCGCAGCACCACGCCTGTGGAAACGGTGTTTTCGTCGACTGGCACACCGAGCACAACAGAACAGACAACGCCTGTCACAGATAGCAGCACCACGCCTGCGAAAACGGTGCCTTCGTCGATTGGCACACCGAGCACAACAGAACAGACAACGCCTGTCACAGATCGCAGCACCACGCCTGTGGAAACGGTGCCTTCGTCGACTGGCACACCAAGCAAAACAGAACAGACAACGCCTGTTACAGATCGCAGCTCCACGCCTGTGGAAACGGTGCCTTCGTCGACTGGCACACCGAGCACAACAGAACAGACAACGCCTGTCACAGATCGCAGCACCACGCCTGTGGAAACGGTGCCTTCGTCGACTGGCACACCGAGCACAACAGAACAGACAACGCCTGTTACAGATCGTAGCTCCACGCCTGTGGAGACGGTGCCTTCGTCGACTGGCACACCAAGCACAACAGAACAGACAACGCCTGTTACAGATCGCAGCTCCACGCCTGTGGAAACGGTGCCTTCGTCGACTGGCACACCGAGCACAACAGAACAGACAACGCCTGTCACAGATCGCAGCACCACGCCTGTAGAAACGGTGCCTTCGTCGACTGGCACACCGAGCACAACAGAAAAGACAACGCCTGTCACAGATCGCAGCTCCACGCCTGTGGAAACGGTGCCTTCGTCGACTGGCACACCGAGCACAACAGAACAGACAACGCCTGTCACAGATCGCAGCACCACGCCTCAGGAAACGGTGCCTTCGTCGACTGGCACACCGAGCACAACAGAACAGACAACGCCTGTTACAGATCGCAGCTCCACGCCTGTAAAAACGGTGCCTTCGTCGACTGGCACACCAAGCACGACAGAACAGACAACGCCTGTTACAGATCGCAGCTCCACGCCTGTGGAAAGGGTGCCTTCGTCGACTGGCACACCGAGCACAACAGAACAGACAACGCCTGTCACAGATCGCAGCACCACGCATGCGGAAACGGTGCCTTCGTCGACTGGCACACCGAGCACAACAGAACAGACAACGCCTGTCACAGATCGCAGCACCACGCCTGTGGAAACGGTGCCTTCGTCGACTGGCACACCGAGCACAACAGAACAGACAACGCCTGTCACAGATCGCAGCACCACGCCTGTGGAAACGGTGCCTTCGTCGACTGGCACACCGAGCACAACAGAACAGACAACGCCTGTTACAGATCGTAGCTCCACGCCTGTGGAGACGGTGCCTTCGTCGACTGGCACACCAAGCACAACAGAACAGACAACGCCTGTTACAGATCGCAGCTCCACGCCTGTGGAAACGGTGCCTTCGTCGACTGGCACACCGAGCACAACAGAACAGACAACGCCTGTCACAGATCGCAGCACCACGCCTGTAGAAACGGTGCCTTCGTCGACTGGCACACCGAGCACAACAGAAAAGACAACGCCTGTCACAGATCGCAGCTCCACGCCTGTGGAAACGGTGCCTTCGTCGACTGGCACACCGAGCACAACAGAACAGACAACGCCTGTCACAGATCGCAGCACCACGCCTCAGGAAACGGTGCCTTCGTCGACTGGCACACCGAGCACAACAGAACAGACAACGCCTGTTACAGATCGCAGCTCCACGCCTGTAAAAACGGTGCCTTCGTCGACTGGCACACCAAGCACGACAGAACAGACAACGCCTGTTACAGATCGCAGCTCCACGCCTGTGGAAAGGGTGCCTTCGTCGACTGGCACACCGAGCACAACAGAACAGACAACGCCTGTCACAGATCGCAGCACCACGCATGCGGAAACGGTGCCTTCGTCGACTGGCACACCGAGCACAACAGAACAGACAACGCCTGTCACAGATCGCAGCACCACGCCTGTGGAAACGGTGCCTTCGTCGACTGGCACACCGAGCACAACAGAACAGACAACGCCTGTCACAGATCGCAGCACCACGCCTGTGGAAACGGTGCCTTCGTCGACTGGCACACCGAGCGCAACAGAACAGACAACGCCTGTCACAGATCGCAGCACCACGCCTGTAGAAACGGTGCCTTCGTCGACTGGCACACCGAGCACAACAGAACAGACAACGCCTGTCACAGATCGCAGCACCACGCCTGTGGAAACGGTGCCTTCGTCGCCTGGAACACCGAGCACAACAGAACAGACAACGCCTGTCACAGATCGCAGCACCACGCCTGTGGAAACGGTGCCTTCGTCGACTGGCACACCGAGCACAACAGAACAGACAACGTCTGTCACAGATCGCAGCACCACGCCTGTAGAAACGGTGCCTTCGTCGACTGGCACACCGAGCACAACAGAACAGACAACGCCTGTCACAGATCGCAGCACCACGCCTGTGGAAACGGTGTTTTCGTCGACTGGCACACCGAGCACAACAGAACAGACAACGCCTGTCACAGATAGCAGCACCACGCCTGCGAAAACGGTGCCTTCGTCGATTGGCACACCGAGCACAACAGAACAGACAACGCCTGTCACAGATCGCAGCACCACGCCTGTGGAAACGGTGCCTTCGTCGACTGGCACACCGAGCACAACAGAACAGACAACGCCTGTCACAGATCGCAGCACCACGCCTGTAGAAACGGTGCCTTCGTCGACTGGCACACCGAGCACAACAGAACAGACAACGCCTGTCACAGATCGCAGCACCACGCCTGTGGAAACGGTGCCTTCGTCGCCTGGAACACCGAGCACAACAGAACAGACAACGCCTGTCACAGATCGCAGCACCACGCCTGTGGAAACGGTGCCTTCGTCGACTGGCACACCGAGCACAACAGAACAGACAACGCCTGTCACAGATCGCAGCACCACGCCTGTAGAAACGGTGCCTTCGTCGACTGGCACACCGAGCACAACAGAACAGACAACGCCTGTCGCAGATCGCAGCACCACGCCTGTGGAAACGGTGCCTTCGTCGACTGGCACACCGAGCACAACAGAACAGACAACGCCTGTTACAGATCGCAGCTCCACGCCTGTGGAAACGGAGCCTTCGTCGACTGGCACACCGAGCACAACAGAACAGACAACGCCTGTCACAGATCGCAGCACCACGCCTGTGGAAACGGTGCCTTCGTCGACTGGCACACCAAGCAAAACAGAACAGACAACGCCTGTTACAGATCGCAGCTCCACGCCTGTGGAAACGGTGCCTTCGTCGACTGGCACACCGAGCACAACAGAACAGACAACGCCTGTCACAGATCGCAGCACCACGCCTGTGGAAACGGTGCCTTCGTCGACTGGCACACCGAGCACAACAGAACAGACAACGCCTGTTACAGATCGTAGCTCCACGCCTGTGGAGACGGTGCCTTCGTCGACTGGCACACCAAGCACAACAGAACAGACAACGCCTGTTACAGATCGCAGCTCCACGCCTGTGGAAACGGTGCCTTCGTCGACTGGCACACCGAGCACAACAGAACAGACAACGCCTGTCACAGATCGCAGCACCACGCCTGTAGAAACGGTGCCTTCGTCGACTGGCACACCGAGCACAACAGAAAAGACAACGCCTGTCACAGATCGCAGCTCCACGCCTGTGGAAACGGTGCCTTCGTCGACTGGCACACCGAGCACAACAGAACAGACAACGCCTGTCACAGATCGCAGCACCACGCCTCAGGAAACGGTGCCTTCGTCGACTGGCACACCGAGCACAACAGAACAGACAACGCCTGTTACAGATCGCAGCTCCACGCCTGTAAAAACGGTGCCTTCGTCGACTGGCACACCAAGCACGACAGAACAGACAACGCCTGTTACAGATCGCAGCTCCACGCCTGTGGAAAGGGTGCCTTCGTCGACTGGCACACCGAGCACAACAGAACAGACAACGCCTGTCACAGATCGCAGCACCACGCATGCGGAAACGGTGCCTTCGTCGACTGGCACACCGAGCACAACAGAACAGACAACGCCTGTCACAGATCGCAGCACCACGCCTGTGGAAACGGTGCCTTCGTCGACTGGCACACCGAGCACAACAGAACAGACAACGCCTGTCACAGATCGCAGCACCACGCCTGTGGAAACGGTGCCTTCGTCGACTGGCACACCGAGCACAACAGAACAGACAACGCCTGTTACAGATCGTAGCTCCACGCCTGTGGAGACGGTGCCTTCGTCGACTGGCACACCAAGCACAACAGAACAGACAACGCCTGTTACAGATCGCAGCTCCACGCCTGTGGAAACGGTGCCTTCGTCGACTGGCACACCGAGCACAACAGAACAGACAACGCCTGTCACAGATCGCAGCACCACGCCTGTAGAAACGGTGCCTTCGTCGACTGGCACACCGAGCACAACAGAAAAGACAACGCCTGTCACAGCTCGCAGCTCCACGCCTGTGGAAACGGTGCCTTCGTCGACTGGCACACCGAGCACAACAGAACAGACAACGCCTGTCACAGATCGCAGCACCACGCCTCAGGAAACGGTGCCTTCGTCGACTGGCACACCGAGCACAACAGAACAGACAACGCCTGTTACAGATCGCAGCTCCACGCCTGTAAAAACGGTGCCTTCGTCGACTGGCACACCAAGCACGACAGAACAGACAACGCCTGTTACAGATCGCAGCTCCACGCCTGTGGAAAGGGTGCCTTCGTCGACTGGCACACCGAGCACAACAGAACAGACAACGCCTGTCACAGATCGCAGCACCACGCATGCGGAAACGGTGCCTTCGTCGACTGGCACACCGAGCACAACAGAACAGACAACGCCTGTCACAGATCGCAGCACCACGCCTGTGGAAACGGTGCCTTCGTCGACTGGCACACCGAGCACAACAGAACAGACAACGCCTGTCACAGATCGCAGCACCACGCCTGTGGAAACGGTGCCTTCGTCGACTGGCACACCGAGCGCAACAGAACAGACAACGCCTGTCACAGATCGCAGCACCACGCCTGTAGAAACGGTGCCTTCGTCGACTGGCACACCGAGCACAACAGAACAGACAACGCCTGTCACAGATCGCAGCACCACGCCTGTGGAAACGGTGCCTTCGTCGCCTGGAACACCGAGCACAACAGAACAGACAACGCCTGTCACAGATCGCAGCACCACGCCTGTGGAAACGGTGCCTTCGTCGACTGGCACACCGAGCACAACAGAACAGACAACGCCTGTCACAGATCGCAGCACCACGCCTGTAGAAACGGTGCCTTCGTCGACTGGCACACCGAGCACAACAGAACAGACAACGCCTGTCACAGATCGCAGCACCACGCCTGTGGAAACGGTGTTTTCGTCGACTGGCACACCGAGCACAACAGAACAGACAACGCCTGTCACAGATAGCAGCACCACGCCTGCGAAAACGGTGCCTTCGTCGATTGGCACACCGAGCACAACAGAACAGACAACGCCTGTCACAGATCGCAGCACCACGCCTGTGGAAACGGTGCCTTCGTCGACTGGCACACCGAGCACAACAGAACAGACAACGCCTGTCACAGATCGCAGCACCACGCCTGTAGAAACGGTGCCTTCGTCGACTGGCACACCGAGCACAACAGAACAGACAACGCCTGTCACAGATCGCAGCACCACGCCTGTGGAAACGGTGCCTTCGTCGCCTGGAGCACCGAGCACAACAGAACAGACAACGCCTGTCACAGATCGCAGCACCACGCCTGTGGAAACGGTGCCTTCGTCGACTGGCACACCGAGCACAACAGAACAGACAACGCCTGTCACAGATCGCAGCACCACGCCTGTAGAAACGGTGCCTTCGTCGACTGGCACACCGAGCACAACAGAACAGACAACGCCTGTCGCAGATCGCAGCACCACGCCTGTGGAAACGGTGCCTTCGTCGACTGGCACACCGAGCACAACAGAACAGACAACGCCTGTCACAGATAGCAGCACCACGCCTGTGGAAACGGTGCCTTCGTCGACTGGCACACCGAGCACAACAGAACAGACAACGCCTGTCACAGATCGCAGCACCACGCCTGTGAAAACGGTGCCTTCGTCGACTGGCACACCGAGCACAACAGAACAGACAACGCCTGTTACAGATCGAAGCTCCACGCCTGTGGAAACGGTGCCTTCGTCGACTGGCACACCAAGCACAACAGAACAGACAACGCCTGTCACAGATCGCAGCACCACGCCTGTGGAAACGGTGCCTTCGTCGACTGGCACACCGAGCACAACAGAACAGACAACGCCTGTTACAGATCGAAGCTCCATGCCTGTGGAAACGGTGTTTTCGTCGACTGGCACACCAAGCACAACAGAACAGAAAACGCCTGTTACAGATCGCAGCTCCACGCCTGTGGAAACGGTGCCTTCGTCGACTGGCACACCGAGCACAACAGAACAGACAACGCCTGTCACAGATCGCAGCACCACGCCTGTAGAAACGGTGCCTTCGTCGACTGGCACACCGAGCACAACAGAACAGACAACGCCTGTCACAGATCGCAGCACCACGCCTGTGGAAACGGTGCCTTCGTCGACTGGCACACCGAGCACAACAGAACAGACAACGCCTGTCACAGATAGCAGCACCACGCCTGTGGAAACGGTGCCTTCGTCGACTGGCACACCGAGCACAACAGAACAGACAACGCCTGTCACAGATCGCAGCACCACGCCTGTGGAAACGGTGCCCTCGTCGACTGGCACACCGAGCACAACAGAACAGACAACGCCTGTTACAGATCGAAGCTCCACGCCTGTGGAAACGGTGCCTTCGTCGACTGGCACACCAAGCACAACAGAACAGACAACGCCTGTTACAGATCGCAGCTCCACGCCTGTAGAAACGGTGCCTTCGTCGACTGGCACACCGAGCACAACAGAACAGACAACGCCTGTCACAGATCGCAGCTCCACGCCTGTGGAAACGGTGCCTTCGTCGACTGGCACACCAAGCACAACAGAACAGACAACGCTTGTCACAGATCGCAGCACCACGCCTGTGGAAACGGTGCCTTCGTCGACTGGCACACCGAGCACAACAGAACAGACAACGCCTGTCACAGATCGCAGCTCCACGCCTGTGGAAACGGTGCCTTCGTCGACTGGCACACCAAGCACAACAGAACAGACAACGCTTGTCACAGATCGCAGCACCACGCCTGTGGAAACGGTGCCTTCGTCGACTGGCACACCGAGCACAACAGAACAGACAACGCTTGTTACTGGTCGCAGCTCCACGCCTGTGGAAACGGTGCCTTCGTCGACTGGCACACCAAGCACAACAGAACAGACAACGCCTGTTACAAATCGCAGCCCCACGGCTGTGGAAACGGTGCCTTCGTCGACTGGCACACCAAGCACAACAGAACAGACAACGCCTGTCACAGATCGCAGCACCACGCCTGTGGAAACGGTGCCTTCGTCGACTGGCACACCGAGCACAACAGAACAGACAACGCCTGTCACAGATAGCAGCACCACGCCTGTGGAAACGGTGCCTTCGTCGACTGGCACACCGAGCACAACAGAACAGACAACGCCTGTCACAGATCGCAGCACCACGCCTGTGGAAACGGTGCCTTCGTCGACTGCCACACCGAGCACAACAGAACAGACAACGCCTGTTACAGATCGAAGCTCCACGCCTGTGGAAACGGTGCCTTCGTCGACTGGCACACCAAGCACAACAGAACAGACAACGCCTGTTACAGATCGCAGCTCCACGCCTGTGGAAACGGTGCCTTCGTCGACTGGCACACCGAGCACAACAAAACAGACAACGCCTGTCACAGATCGCAGCACCACGCCTGTGGAAACGGTGCCTTCGTCGACTGGCACACCGAGCACAACAGAACAGACAACGCCTGTTACAGATCGAAGCTCCATGCCTGTGGAAACGGTGCCTTCGTCGACTGGCACACCAAGCACAACAGAACAGAAAACGCCTGTTACAGATCGCAGCTCCACGCCTGTGGAAACGGTGCCTTCGTCGACTGGCACACCGAGCACAACAGAACAGACAACGCCTGTCACAGATCGCAGCACCAGGCCTGTAGAAACGGTGCCTTCGTCGACTGGCACACCGAGCACAACAGAACAGACAACGCCTGTCACAGATCGCAGCACCACGCCTGTGGAAACGGTGCCTTCGTCGACTGGCACACCGAGCACAACAGAACAGACAACGCCTGTCACAGATAGCAGCACCACGCCTGTGGAAACGGTGCCTTCGTCGACTGGCACACCGAGCACAACAGAACAGACAACGCCTGTCACAGATCGCAGCACCACGCCTGTGGAAACGGTGCCTTCGTCGACTGGCACACCGAGCACAACAGAACAGACAACGCCTGTTACAGATCGAAGCTCCACGCCTGTGGAAACGGTGCCTTCGTCGACTGGCACACCAAGCACAACAGAACAGACAACGCCTGTTACAGATCGCAGCTCCACGCCTGTAGAAACGGTGCCTTCGTCGACTGGCACACCGAGCACAACAGAACAGACAACGCCTGTCACAGATCGCAGCTCCACGCCTGTGGAAACGGTGCCTTCGTCGACTGGCACACCAAGCACAACAGAACAGACAACGCTTGTCACAGATCGCAGCACCACGCCTGTGGAAACGGTGCCTTCGTCGACTGGCACACCGAGCACAACAGAACAGACATCGCCTGTTACAGATCGAAGCTCCACGCCTGTGGAAACGGTGCCTTCGTCGACTGGCACACCAAGCACAACAGAACAGAAAACGCCTGTTACAGATCGCAGCTCCACGCCTGTGGAAACGGTGCCTTCGTCGACTGGCACACCGAGCACAACAGAACAGACAACGCCTGTCACAGATCGCAGCACCACGCCTGTAGAAACGGTGTCTTCGTCGACTGGCACACCGAGCACAACAGAACAGACAACGCCTGTCACAGATCGCAGCACCACGCCTGTGGAAACGGTGCCTTCGTCGACTGGCACACCGAGCACAACAGAACAGACAACGCCTGTCACAGATAGCAGCACCACGCCTGTGGAAACGGTGCCTTCGTCGACTGGCACACCGAGCACAACAGAACAGACAACGCCTGTCACAGATCGCAGCACCACGCCTGTGGAAACGGTGCCTTCGTCGACTGGCACACCGAGCACAACAGAACAGACAACGCCTGTTACAGATCGAAGCTCCACGCCTGTGGAAACGGTGCCTTCGTCGACTGGCACACCGAGCACAACAGAACAGACAACGCCTGTCACAGATCGCAGCACCACGCCTGTGGAAACGGTGCCTTCGTTGACTGGCGCACCGAGCACAACAGAACAGACAACGCCTGTCACAGATCGCAGCACCACGCCTGTGGAAACGGTGCCTTCGTCGACTGGCACACCGAGCACAACAGAACAGACAACGCCTGTCACAGATCGCAGCACCACGCCTGTGGAAACGGTGCCTTCGTCGACTGGCACACCGAGCACAACAGAACAGACAACGCCTGTCACAGATCGCAGCACCACGCCGGTGGAAACGGTGCCTTCGTCAACTGGCACACCGAGCACAACAGAACAGACAACGCCTGTCACAGATCGCAGCACCACGCCTGTGGAAACGGTGCCTTCGTCGACTGGCAAACCGAGCACAACAGAACAGACAACGCCTGTTACAGGTCGCAGCTCCACGCCTGTGGAAACGGTGCCTTCGTCGACTGGCACACCGAGTACAACAGAACAGACAACGCCTGTCACAGTTCGCAGCACAACGCCTGTGGAAACGGTGCCTTCGTCGACTGGCACACCGAGCACAACAGAACAGACAACGCCTGTCACAGAACGCAGCACCACGCCTGTGGAAACGGTGCCTTCGTCGACTGGCACACCGAGCACAACAGAACAGACAACGCCTGTCACAGATCGCAGCACCACGCCTGTGGAAACGGTGCCTTCGTCGACTGGCACACCGAGCACAACAGAACAGACAACGCCTGTCACAGATCGCAGCACCACGCCTGTAGAAACGGTGCCTTCGTCGACTGGCATACCGAGCACAACAGAACAGACAACGCCTGTCACAGATCGCAGCACCACGCCTGTGGAAACGGTGCCTTCGTCGACTGGCACACCGAGCACAACAGAACAGACAACGCCTGTCACAGATCGCAGCACCACGCCTGTGGAAACGGTGCCCTCGTCGACTGGCACACCGAGCACAACAGAACAGACAACGCCTGTTACAGATCGAAGCTCCATGCCTGTGGAAACGGTGCCTTCGTCGACTGGCACACCAAGCACAACAGAACAGAAAACGCCTGTTACAGATCGCAGCTCCACGCCTGTGGAAACGGTGCCTTCGTCGACTGGCACACCGAGCACAACAGAACAGACAACGCCTGTCACAGATCGCAGCACCAGGCCTGTAGAAACGGTGCCTTCGTCGACTGGCACACCGAGCACAACAGAACAGACAACGCCTGTCACAGATCGCAGCACCACGCCTGTGGAAACGGTGCCTTCGTCGACTGGCACACCGAGCACAACAGAACAGACAACGCCTGTCACAGATAGCAGCACCACGCCTGTGGAAACGGTGCCTTCGTCGACTGGCACACCGAGCACAACAGAACAGACAACGCCTGTCACAGATCGCAGCACCACGCCTGTGGAAACGGTGCCTTCGTCGACTGGCACACCGAGCACAACAGAACAGACAACGCCTGTTACAGATCGAAGCTCCACGCCTGTGGAAACGGTGCCTTCGTCGACTGGCACACCAAGCACAACAGAACAGACAACGCCTGTTACAGATCGCAGCTCCACGCCTGTAGAAACGGTGCCTTCGTCGACTGGCACACCGAGCACAACAGAACAGACAACGCCTGTCACAGATCGCAGCTCCACGCCTGTGGAAACGGTGCCTTCGTCGACTGGCACACCAAGCACAACAGAACAGACAACGCTTGTCACAGATCGCAGCACCACGCCTGTGGAAACGGTGCCTTCGTCGACTGGCACACCGAGCACAACAGAACAGACATCGCCTGTTACAGATCGAAGCTCCACGCCTGTGGAAACGGTGCCTTCGTCGACTGGCACACCAAGCACAACAGAACAGAAAACGCCTGTTACAGATCGCAGCTCCACGCCTGTGGAAACGGTGCCTTCGTCGACTGGCACACCGAGCACAACAGAACAGACAACGCCTGTCACAGATCGCAGCACCACGCCTGTAGAAACGGTGTCTTCGTCGACTGGCACACCGAGCACAACAGAACAGACAACGCCTGTCACAGATCGCAGCACCACGCCTGTGGAAACGGTGCCTTCGTCGACTGGCACACCGAGCACAACAGAACAGACAACGCCTGTCACAGATAGCAGCACCACGCCTGTGGAAACGGTGCCTTCGTCGACTGGCACACCGAGCACAACAGAACAGACAACGCCTGTCACAGATCGCAGCACCACGCCTGTGGAAACGGTGCCTTCGTCGACTGGCACACCGAGCACAACAGAACAGACAACGCCTGTTACAGATCGAAGCTCCACGCCTGTGGAAACGGTGCCTTCGTCGACTGGCACACCGAGCACAACAGAACAGACAACGCCTGTCACAGATCGCAGCACCACGCCTGTGGAAACGGTGCCTTCGTTGACTGGCGCACCGAGCACAACAGAACAGACAACGCCTGTCACAGATCGCAGCACCACGCCTGTGGAAACGGTGCCTTCGTCGACTGGCACACCGAGCACAACAGAACAGACAACGCCTGTCACAGATCGCAGCACCACGCCTGTGGAAACGGTGCCTTCGTCGACTGGCACACCGAGCACAACAGAACAGACAACGCCTGTCACAGATCGCAGCACCACGCCGGTGGAAACGGTGCCTTCGTCAACTGGCACACCGAGCACAACAGAACAGACAACGCCTGTCACAGATCGCAGCACCACGCCTGTGGAAACGGTGCCTTCGTCGACTGGCAAACCGAGCACAACAGAACAGACAACGCCTGTTACAGGTCGCAGCTCCACGCCTGTGGAAACGGTGCCTTCGTCGACTGGCACACCGAGTACAACAGAACAGACAACGCCTGTCACAGTTCGCAGCACAACGCCTGTGGAAACGGTGCCTTCGTCGACTGGCACACCGAGCACAACAGAACAGACAACGCCTGTCACAGAACGCAGCACCACGCCTGTGGAAACGGTGCCTTCGTCGACTGGCACACCGAGCACAACAGAACAGACAACGCCTGTCACAGATCGCAGCACCACGCCTGTGGAAACGGTGCCTTCGTCGACTGGCACACCGAGCACAACAGAACAGACAACGCCTGTCACAGATCGCAGCACCACGCCTGTAGAAACGGTGCCTTCGTCGACTGGCATACCGAGCACAACAGAACAGACAACGCCTGTCACAGATCGCAGCACCACGCCTGTGGAAACGGTGCCTTCGTCGACTGGCACACCGAGCACAACAGAACAGACAACGCCTGTCACAGATCGCAGCACCACGCCTGTGGAAACGGTGCCCTCGTCGACTGGCACACCGAGCACAACAGAACAGACAACGCCTGTTACAGATCGAAGCTCCACGCCTGTGGAAACGGTGCCTTCGTCGACTGGCACACCAAGCACAACAGAACAGACAACGCCTGTTACAAATCGCAGCTCCACGCTTGTGGAAACGGTGCCTTCGTCGACTGGCACACCGAGCACAACAGAACAGACAACGCCTGTCACAGATCGCAGCACCAGGCCTGTGGAAACGGTGCCTTCGTCGACTGGCACACCGAGCACAACAGAACAGACAACGCCTGTCACAGATCGCAGCACCACGTCCTTGGAAACGGTGCCTTCGTGGACTGGCACACCGAGCACAACAGAACAGACAACGCCTGTCACAGATCGCAGCACCACGCCTGTGGAGACGGTGCCTTCGTCGACTGGCACACCGAGCACAACAGAACAGACAACGCCTGTCACAGATCGCAGCACCACGCCTGTAGAAACGGTGCCTTCGTCGACTGGCACACCGAGCACAACAGAACAGACAACGCCTGTCACAGATCACAGCACCAAGCCTGTGGAAACGGTGCCTTCGTCGACTGGCACACCGAGCACAACAGAACAGACAACGCCTGTCACAGATAGCAGCATTACGCCTGTGGAAACGGTGCCTTCGTCGACTGGCACACCGAGCACAACAGAACAGACAACGCCTGTCACAGATCGCAGCACCACGCCTGTGGAAACGGTGCCTTCGTCGACTGGCACACCGAGCACAACAGAACAGACAACGCCTGTCACAGATCGCAGCACCACGCCTGTGGAAACGGTGCCTTCGTCGACTGGCACACCGAGCACAACAGAACATACAACGCCTGTCACAGATCGCAGCACCACGCCTGTGGAAACGGTGCCTTCGTCGACTGGCACACCGAGCACAACAGAACAGACAACGCCTGTCACAGATCGCAGCACCACGCCTGTGGAAACGGTGCCTTCGTCGACTGGCACACCGAGCACAACAGAACAGACAACGCCTGTTACAAATCGCAGCTCCACGCCTGTGGAAACGGTGCCTTCGTCGACTGGCACACCGAGCACAACAGAACAGACAACGCCTGTCACAGATCGCAGCACCACGCCTGTGGAAACGGTGCCTTCGTCGACTGGCACACCGAGCACAACAGAACAGACAACGCCTGTCACAGATCGCAGCACCACGCCTGTGGAAACGGTGCCTTCGTCGACTGGCACACCGAGCACAACAGAACAGACAACGCCTGTCACAGATCGCAGAACCACGCCTGTGGAAACGGTGCCTTCGTTGACTGGAACACCGAGCACAACAGAACAGACAACATCCACCACTTCGACTACTCCAACACCAGCAGTCACGACTGAAACACCGGAGAGTACAACATCCACCACTTCGACTACTCCAACACCAGCAGTCACGACTGAAACACCGCAGAGTACAACATCCACGACTTCGACTACTCCAACACCAGCAGTCACGACTGAAATGCCGGAGAGTACAACATCCACGACTTCGACTTCTAAACCACCAGGAGTCACGACTGAAACACCGGAGAGTACAACATCCACCACTTCGACTACTCCAACACCAGCAGTCACGACTGAAATGCCGGAGAGTACAACATCCACGACTTCGACTACTCCAACACCAGCAGTCACGACTGAAATGCCGGAGAGTACAACATCCACGACTTCGACTTCTAAAACACCACGAGTCACGAATGAAACACCGGAGAGTACAACATCCACGACTTCGACTACTCCCACACCAGGAGTCACGACTGAAACACCGGAGAGTACAACATCCACCACTTCGACTACTCCAACACCAGCAGTCACGACTGAAACACCGGAGAGTACAACATCCACGACTTCGACTACTACAACACCAGGAGTCACGACTGAAACACCGGAGAGTACATCATACACCACTTCGACTACTCCAACACCAGCAGTCACAACTGAAACACCGGAGAGTACAACATCCACCACTTCGACTACTCCAACACCAGCAGTCACGACTGAAACACCGGAGAGTACAATATCCACCACTTCGACTACTACAACACCAGCAATCACGACTGAAACACCGGAGAGTACAACATCCACCACTTCGACTACTCCAACACCAGCAGTCACGACTGAAACACCGGAGAGTACAACATCCACGACTTCGACTACTCCAACACCAGCAGTCACGACTGAAACACCGGAGAGTACAACATCCACGACTTCGACTACTACAACACCAGGAGTCACGACTGAAACACCGGAGAGTACATCATACACCACTTCGACTACTCCAACACCAGCAGTCACGACTGAGACCCCGGAGAGTACAACATCCAACACTTCCACTACTCCAACACCAGCAGTCACGACTGAAACACCGAAGAGTACAACATTCACCACTTTGTCTACTCCAACACCAGCAATCACGACTGAAACACCGGAGAGTACAACATCCACCACTTCGACTACTCCAACACCAGCAATCACGACTGAAATACCGGAGAGTACATCATCCACCACTTCGACTACTCCAACACCAGCAGTCACAACTGAAACACCGGAGAGTACAATATCCACCACTTCGACTACTACAACACCAGCAGTCACGACTGAAACACCGGAGAGTACAACATCCACCACTTCGACTACTACAACAACAGGAGTCACGACTGAAACACCGGAGAGTATAACATCCACCACTTCGACTACTACAACACCAGCAGTCACGACTGAAACACCGGAGAGTACAACATCCACCACTTCGACTACTACAACACCAGCAATCACGACTGAAACACGGGAGAGTACAACATCCACGACTTCCACTACTCCAACAACAAGAGGCGCGGCTGAAACACCGGAGAGTACATCATCCACCACACTGACTACTCCAACACCAGCAGTCACGACTGAAACACCGGAGAGTACAACATCCACCACTTCGACTACTCCAACACCAGCAGTCACGACTGAAACACCGGAGAGTACAACATCCACCACTTCGACTACTCCAACACCAACAGTCACGACTGAAACACCGGAGAGTACAACATCCACCACTTCGACTACTCCAACACCAGCAGTCACGACTGAAACACCGGAGAGTACAACATCCACCACTTCGACTACTCCAACACCAGCAGTCACGACTGAAACACCGGAGAGTACAACATCCACCACTTCGACTACTCCAACACCAACAGTCACGACTGAAACAC
>CATKHU010000064.1:0-75825 GCA_949752735.1 Lumbricus terrestris
ACCGACCGACAGACACCTGATAAAGAAAGGATCCCTCTACCACAGCTGCACAGCGTAAGAATGCGAACTTTTACAGCTATAGTTGAATTTCCGAATGTGATCGCAAGCTCCACATTTCTAAAGAGCTATAGCTACTTTAGCATTAGGCGCCAGTGGCGGCGCCAGGATTTCAGTTTTGGGCGGGCTAAAGGGGGTAAATCGTCAAAAAAATTATTTTTACATGGGAAAAAAAGATGTCCTTTTTTAGGGGGGGCTTAGCCCCCTCTAGCCCCCCTAGCGCCGCCACTGTTAGGCGCAGGGCACCAGCTTATTCACTAGCGCTGTGTCGTATCAAAGGAAGTTGGCCAGCAATGCTCAGTGGAGACCCGAGTCAGAGTTCTAGTGAGTGGCGGACGTGATGTAACTGTCTCACGGGACCGGGATCGAGTCGGTGTTTTCCGCGCTGTGCATGGCGATTGCTCCTGGAGAAGCTGGTGCCCTGCGCTTGGCTTTCGACTGCCGCTCAATACAATAGAGGCAATACAATGCAATGCCATGCAATACAATACAAATTGCAATAAAATACACTGCAATACATGCAATTGAATGCAATAGACTGTGGTTTTAATCATGTGTATACATGTAACGCCACAAGATGCTTTTATACGTCCTACTGTAAAATGGTGTCTTGCTCTGAACCATATCGCAGAGCTGGGCAGTTTTGGAATGCTTCCGTTCCGGAGGGAGTGTTCTCCGTTCGAAACGGATCCTTTGGTTGGCTGTGGTGGAGAAATTTCAGCCGACTTCAGCTGACGATAGAAGCCAACGATGCTGACTACGATAGCCACCATGAAAACAGTTCTATCTCAATTGCAGACATCAGACTTTACGGATGGTAAGCGTGGTTCAAACCTCGATCTCGTTGTGGCTTCTAAAATGTTGAGATTGAATGAAATCATTAAACAGAAAATATTTCCAACAAAACTCTTTATAACAACAATAATAATAATGATAATAATAATGATGATAATAATAATAATAATGATAATAAAAATAACAATAATGATGATGATGATGATGATGATGATAATAATATTAATAATAATAATAGCCTAATAATAATAATAGTAATAATGATAATAATTATTATTATTATTATGATAATAATAATAATTACTCTTTTAATGATAATAATAAGTCCATGAGGGAACGAAGTAGGCTACCTCAGAGCATAAAAAATAATAATGAATTAGAATTTTTCTTCGATGAAACGCCTGCAAACGCACTGCGCTGTACATGTACAAGTTAAGAAACAATCTTAATTAACATCAATCGTAACCACTAACAGAACAGCCAGCCTGCAGTACAATGGCGCTAATAGCCTACGAAGCACATCTAAGCTTATAATCCTACGGGGCCTTCGGAAATCGAACTCAGCTCCGCTGATCTCCATGCCAGTGTGTTATCCAACGCGGTCCCGGCCCCACCCTATGAATGATAATAAAAGCTTAATAAATTGTAGGCCTACAGCGCATCTGCAATCCAATTCAATCTATGGAATCCACGTGGACTATGAGATGTGTTCAGTTGCGCATGAATATTGTATAGCCTACTGTCAGTACGAGAATAATTGTAAAAATAATGCATGGGCCGGACTTTGGTTCGCGTGGAGTTTATCATTTTTGTCTCTCGCATTTGCTATAGCGCCCCTTCAAGCTCTCTACTCAGAGGCGCTTCCTAGCAAAGCGTATACACTGCATCGGGAGTTTCACTCCGAAGCGCATGAGGAAAATTATTGGAATGAAGGACTTGTCAGTGGTCCCTACGCGGCAACTTGAGGTGGATTGGAACTTGGGACCCTTCGACTACAAGGCACCGAACTCGCCACTGCACCACCGCGCCCCACGACGAGATGTGCAGGGAAGTCCTTACTAAATGTAAATGTAATCGAATATTTATATAGCGGCTGTCTTATGGCCTCGACCTAAGTGAGGGTGAGATCCTTCACCACCGCTCGCCCGTTTGAATGGACGCCACGCCATTAGGTCCCCGTGGACGGACCGCGCTAGCCCGAGATTTTGAATCTCTGAAATAGCCACCTTCGGGATTCGAACCGCGACCCTCACGCTCTCTTCCACAGACGTGCGGCCGCCAGCTCTCTTACCGATGTAGCTAACGTGGACTAGCATGTGATCTGTGAAAGACTGAGAGTTGAACAGTGAACACCCCAATCCTCCGGCAATTCTAACACTGGATACAGTTTTGGTATAATAGAATTTCACAAGAGAATAAAAACTACCATAGAGATTATCTCTCTAATGGACGGTTTCTTAATTAGCAAACCAGTTGCATACGAGACTATACTGAGATGATGATTAGGCTATGTGTTATTGTTGTATAGGAATCTGCCGGCCAATGGTTGCAACTGTCATCCCGTTGGTGTTGCAAATGCCACCGCTCCCTGTGATTCCAATGGAATCTGTAGATGCAGCCTAGGATCTGCACTTGGTCAATGCGTCCCGGTTAGTCTGTGAAAATCTCCGAAAATGTAAAACCCATTGCCCCGTATGCATCACTTCCTCATTTTTGCCGTTAAGGAAATTCCTATTTTGCACTAATCACTTTATCTTGTTTTTTTCTTTTTGGCTCTTTCTATGTTCTTTTCTTTTTCTCTATTCTGCTTAACAATTTTTCTTCCTCAGCTGTCATGATAATTTCTTTTCTTCTTTTTCCTGTTAGTGGGGGCCTAGGCTAGCGGGGTCATTCCCTTTCTGGGTGACCCTTTCACAGGGATCATCTATTTCTATAGCTGCTGATGTTCTGTTCATGATTTACATTGTGTTTGCTTAGTTTGTCGGTTTCGTATTTGTTGTTTATTGATTGTCCTTACTCCTTAGGGCCTATTCATTGATCTCTTTGAATAAACAAAATTTGACTTGACTTTGACTTGAACCCGATCATTTCTTATTCACACTGCTTTAATATATATATAAGTCTACTCAGAACTTTTTGGCACCTGGCAAATATGAATTTCTGGCACTGATTCTGATTTTGATTGATTGATGGCCAGGCGAACTCTCTGTTGAAGAAAGATTTGCATAAAGTTGATACAACACCGCATGACTTGCGCATACCAAGTCTACTGGCTCAGTAGTACTCATTACTTTATTACATAATTATTTCTATACTTTATTATTGCTTCTTTATTTTATTTCACATTCTTTTTCAATGTCCCATTGTGCGCTTGCAAGTGGAATATTAAAGGCTATACTTACTTACTTACTTACTTACTTAGATAGGCGTCTTTTACGGCTGCCGCTACTGTACTTTATTTATTTTAAAATGTTGTTATCCTATTATTATCACTATGCTTATCTATATTATCATTTCTGTGTTTTATTTTAACATTTTTGACATGTATTTTGGTGCGGTGTGTCACCAGGAATTGTCTGATTTTCAATTAAACGAATAGGCTATACAGAGGTCGACTAGCAACAACGGTGTATACGAGCATGTCAGGACTGCATGGCTCAATCCAGATGCTTTGCTGCATTGGTTCCTCTCTATGGCATAGACTTAGACATAGATTCGTGCTGTAATATGCCCCAACAATATTTTTACCGATGACAATTGCTTCTGTTGCCATATTAAGCTGTCGTTAAACTCTAAATCCACCCATCCATCAGCCTTTCTCACGGTAGTCTTTTATCATGGTTCTCTCGCCTCAAATCCTGCCTTTTATCTCGGGGTCGATCGCACTGCATGGGAGCGCTTCTGTGAATGGCCATATACAATACAATACAATGATGGACGCGATGGTTTAGTGTTGGGTTCGGTGCCTTGGAGCTAGAGGGTTTCAGATTCGAATACAACTCAAGCCGCCGCGTAGGGGCTTTCGGCAAGTCTTTCATTCGCAACTGCTCGTGCGTACAGGCGTGACACTCCGCCCTGTAGTCGGGAGATATGTCTCACGCGACTCAGTGACAGAGAGCGTGCGGACCGCGGTTCGCTTCCCGAGGTTTACTTATTTCAGAGAATGATTTATTTCTCGGGCTGGCAAGGTCCGTACACACGGGAACCTAAATGGATAAATAACATTTTAAAAACTTTTTTCCTAGGCCAATGGGAGTTTAACCCCGAAACCCTCTGTCTACGCCACTGCTCCGCTATGCTCTTGTGTCCGGCTCTTTCCCCTGCTTCAACGTCACTGGGCAGCTCAACATGGAAAGCTCTGTCTAGTTATAAATGTTAATAAGATGTCATTAATATAATTATACGGTCGCTATATAAAGTCCGAGTGCACTGTACATTTGCGTGAAGACGATGACAGATTAAAGAAGTTTCCAAATCCATTTGGCACATCGGATGGATTTTGCATTGAAGGAATTAACGACTGCGAAAACAAGCGGATCTGCAAGGGGTGTACCAGATATCTAGGTGATTGGCATTAATTTTATTGAAGCCAATAAACAGCCTACATGGGCTTTACTGACAAAACCGTGAAGTTAATACGGAATACATGTACACTGTAACAGACATGGGCGGAGACTTATATGGGACAGAGGACGGAACCCTTCAATGTTTGCTTTGGGGGGACCGTCCATGCATTTGTCTTCCTAATGGTTAAGTGCCAGGAGTCAGTATACAATACATAATATGAGCCCTGTATAATGTATATCGCATAAGATAAATACCGCTTCCAGTGTGTTCATTGTAAGGGGGACATAATATTCTGAAGAGGCAACATAGAAATTGCCACGTTCTTTGTTGTTATGACCCTGCTATGTTTCACTGTAATCATTCTGCGTTGCGTCAGATTGTTATAAAGCAAACGAAGATTATTAACTGTCAATAACTGAGTGGATTTACATTAAGATTCTAATAGATCTGCAAATGATAGTGGAGAATTCTCATTCTAACCGAGCAGTAATTTGATCGATTGGTTAATAAATAAATAAATAAATAAATAAATAAATAATAAATAAATAAAGAAATAAATGAATAAATAAATACATAAATAAATAAATTAAGAACTGACATGAATGAGCGGATTAGGCACTACATAGATCAGACTGAGGCTCTGTTACCGGTAGTAAAAAATATATTCAGCGATCATAGCACTCACACAGTGACGATCACCATAGCCCATACATTGTATTGCATTGTATCTATAAATTTATATGGCGCCGCTCACAGTGCACACCAATCAGAGGCGCTCCCAGTGCGTTAGACCAAGAGAGAAGAAAGTGGTCTTGAGACAACGAAAAGAGGCAATTGGCCAATCACCAGTTAATATGAAGACTCGAAGGAGGAGGAGGAGGAAGGTGGTTCTTCAATGCAGAACCAACGAGTGAATAGGCACCCATTATTTTTTAGCATTTTGTGACACTGAATTGATGTTGTTTCTTTCATGCAGCCTTTCTCCGATGATTCAATGGCGGAAGGCTATGGACCTCAATCGGGAGGAACTAGCCTTTTTCTATCGTCAAACAACACACGCAGCATAACGAGCGTGACAATCGGAAACGACTACAAATGTTTGTTAGGCCTAAATAGGTGAAACATTTTAGCATCAACTGCTTGGATAAAGGGAGATTTTCGACTGCTTTTACATTACCGAAATCAGCATTAAGTCCAAATTTACACATCAGAGATACTAAATTTTAGGGAAATAGAATGTTTTTGTGAATTTTGTGATTTTTTGCAGAATTTAATAAAAAAAATTAATTTAAAAAGATTTATTTAATTTGTTTAAACACAAGTTTTAGAGCTATTTTAATGCTCTTGATATGCAAATTAGTTTGTTTTAATTAAGTTAATAGGTTAATTAATTAGTTTAATTGGATCACTTTTCCTTTTGTCTTTGGTTGGAATAAAGCTAGAGCAATCCTTTTAGTGTCATTTTAAAGCCTGAGACAAGGCCTTTATAATTATATATCAAACTCAATATCTTGGAAAATTACCTTTTTGGTGTGTGGCGCCACATAATATGCAATTACGTTAAGCTATATCGAATGTACAGACCGGTGGAGAGAGTCGTAGGGGAGAGCGTGGGACACATACGGGCATTGACCCAGGTTGTCATTCATGTCTCTATCCTAATATTCTCTTCAAGCAGACAAGGTGGTCCAGCTGCTTCAAGATGTTAATGGTATGGAGCAGACCTGCTGACCGGACCGGTTGAAGCTGGGTAACATGACGCGAGACAGACTCAGACAGAGAGTGGCGTCGGACTCCTACGGGCATTGAGCCTAAGGATATTGATGATGATGACGATGACGATAATGATGATGATGATGATGATGACGATGACGACGACGACGACGATGACGATGATGATGATTATGATGATGATGATATTGAATTTGATTACAAGCTTGCAATGCATAATGCATATTCACACAACTTCATGTTGGCATTCACAAAGTCGTTCATTCGTTCAACGTTCAGTAATTTGCTTCTTTGTTTAATCAGATCACTTTAAACATTGGAGCTTTTAGGCTGATTTCCCCAACGCCCACGTGACATCATTTTAGTTTGATTTCTTTTTTCCTATAAGGTTTGTTCCCTATAGCAGTACTAATAATGTAGGCTATGTATTTATAATATAAATACATACATTATTAGTACTGCTATATTATATATATATATATATATATTTATATATATATATTTATATATATTATTATATATATAAATATTATAAATATCATCATTATCATCATCGTCGTATATAAACTTGCTACAGCATAGGTCTTACTATTCATAAAAATTACTCTATTACTCTATCATTTTACTCCTCTGCATTGTTTTACATTATATTTCAATGAAAAATTATTGTGGAATAATGCTACTTACTCGTTCAGGGACCGCTTTAACCCTATGGTTGCAACCATGGGCGGAGTTTGGTTTTCGTTCTTGGAGGGCTGGAAAGATGTGGTCCAGAACTAGCCGCGCCAACAAATTTATGCATGAGCACTTGTTACTGCGCCTACCCAAGAGTGCAACCCAGAGGCGCTCCTAACTACAGCGTGTACACTGAATCTGATTTTAACGCCGAAGTGCACGAGCAATTGAGAGTGAATGACTTGCTCAAGGTCCCTATGCGACGGCTGGAGGGTGGTTTCGAACCTGGAACCCTGCGGCTCCAAGGCAAATATCATAGCCCTACATCACTGTACCCAACATGCATCTCTGTCATGTTCTTCTTAGGAGTTCCAGTGCAATTAATCTGCAGACAATCGGAGCGGACGACTCTGACCTGCAGTCGCCTCTTCCCATCTGGATCTGTTGGACGACTGCAAAGGATGTCTTGTCCTGCTTAGCTACAAACGCTGAGTTCACTTATAAACCGGATCCAGTCGTCTACAGCATATCTCCTCGGATATCGATCTTCAGGTAAATGTCGAGTAATTGTAATTATGCGCACTTGTTATAGCGGACATTCAAGAAGCTACTCAGAGTCGCTCCCTACAGCGCGGACACCAAATTGGGGTTAACGCCGAAGCGCCTGAGCAATTGCGATTGAATGACTTGCTCAATGTCCCAAAAGACGACTTGAAGCGGCTACGATTAATCTGCAACCCTCCGGCTGCAAGGCAACGAACATACCCTCCGCACCCCACGATTGTACAGAACAACCAGTGGCGGTGCCACTATAGGGCGCGGCAGGTCCCATGCATTTCAACTGCCTCTGATACTTTTCTCTTGATCTGTCTTATAACCAGCCAAATATTCTTTTAAATCTTTAATATCTCTTTAAAACTGTTTTTTGCCTGCTAAACTTCTCCTTCACTTCACTTCACTTCACTTCATTTATTGAACCCAATAAACATTTTACAACTAAAGCAGTACATCAATAGATAATTGTAATAACGGAACAAATAACACAGCAAATTAATAAGAAAGCATAGGGAACAAAGGGCACACCTAAAGGGACGGGTCCCGCTGGCAGGGGCCCAATTAATAATTAAGTAGCTGAGTAGGAAAAGGTAGGTAGATGGACTGAAGGTAAAGCCAGGTATCAATAATTTTTTGTTTTCCTTTCTATGTTTAATGTATGGGTATGAATAAGTGCTTTGAAATGTGGAAGACTATGAGCTCTTTTGATGTCACTGGTCAAATTGTTCCACGCAAGTGGTCCCTGGTACTGTATAGAGAATTTACGAGTGTTAGTTCTGGCATATTGACACATAAAGGCACGGTTACTTCTAGTAGCAATAGCTGATGATACTGGGGTAAAACATGACAAGAAGGCAGTAGGTAGCATGTTATTAGCAAACTTGAACATAAATTCACATGTTTGGATATATCTAATTTGGTCAATATTAAAGATCTTAAGATCATCAAAAAGTGGTTTGGTATGTGAGTTATAAGATGACTTAGTAATAATGCGGATGGCTTTTTTTGAAGAGATTTTAACGTTACTAGGTCTGTAGGGTAAGTTGAGGACCAAATGAAATTGCAATAGGATAGGTAAGGCTGAATTAAAGCATGATATAGGTTCTTTAGTATTAAGGTAGGAAGTAAGTATGAGATTCTTCTTAATATTCCAAGATTCTTCATAATTTTTTTTGATATTTTCATAGGTATGAACATTCCATTTTAAGTGTTGGTCAACAAAGACCCCAAGAAACTTAGAAGATTCCACCTGAGGAATGGGAATGCCATCAATTGATAATCCCTTAACAGCCGTTGGAATGGTTTTTCTATGAGACCTGAAGATAATATAGTTAGTTTTGCTAATGTTAAGAGAAAGTTTATTAGCTTTAAACCAGTCTCCAATGAACCTTACCGAAAGGTTGCGGGTCCGAATCCACCTCAAACCGTCGCGTCGGGACCCTGAGCAAGTCCTTCACTCGCATTTGTTCATGCGCTTCGGCGTGAAACTTCGATAAATTACAGTGTCCCGCACTGAGAACATCTTACCTACGGATGATGTGAGAAAGTTTACTCTGTGTCCCGATGAAAAGTGTACCGCAAGAAATAGTCTCATAAATAGATACAGACTTATAATATTTGCATGAAATTTTAGAAACAACAGGTATAGCTGACGAACTGACTGACCAAACCTCTCTACATCAACCATTGTTCAGGCTCCGCCGCCATACTACGACCATTACCACCGATTACCACCGTAACACCATAGTACCGTCTCCTTGTCTCGACATCTACCAATTTTGTTCTGGCACCGGAACGATCAGAACTATAGCGGACTTGATCAGGTATAGCGCCGGCGAATAAGCCGGGCTCCATGACTTGGGTGCAGAAAAATTTCGAAGATTTACGCTACATTGCATTGCATTGCATTGTATTGTATGTCTAAACCTTGTTTCAGAGGTGGAATCACCCAGACGGTGATTGGACAGAATCTCGATTCGGTGATGTTTCCTTACCTCAACGTCTACTCGGTCTTAGCCAGTACAACAACAATCATAGAATACAACTACAAGAGGGGCCTCTACCGAAATTACCCGGATGATCAGGTATTATTTTCATATGAAACATCTATTATATTATTATTATTATTATTATTATTATTGACCTGTTATATAGCGCACCTTCAAGATAATCTACTCAGAAGCGCTCCCAGTCCAACAACGGTTAAATTAATAAGGTAGTTTTTAAGCGAGAAAGAAACATAGTGGTGTGACCTCTATGCACCAGGTGAAGAGCAACAGGGAGCCCATTTCAGGTTCTAGGGCCAGTCACTTTTCGCCCGCTCCGCTTCTTTGATTGGCATGATCTTCGTCCTGCAAGCTAGGACTATACCATGGCTAAAACGCGAGTTTTTGCTCTCATTGGCCCTGCATTGTGGAACCAGCTTTCTCCTTCAACGAGTTCCTCCATATTAACTGGTCGGCAAAATGCCTCTTTTCGTAATCTTATCTGATCTTACCATTTATAAAGCGCTTCTCACAGCAAGAGCCTTTCAGAAGCGCTCCCAGTGCGTTTAACTCCGAGAAAAAGGCAAGTTTTTAGACGATAGAAAGACGAGGAAAGACTACCAGAGAGGATGGCAGAGCGAACTTATGGGAGAAGTTCATTCCATAGGGAGAAACCAATGCAGGTAAATTATCTGGATTGAGCCATGGCAGTCCTGACTCGGGGTACAAAGAGGTCAAGCCGATCAGAAGACCTAAGAGGACGCAGCGAAGTGGCACAAGGGGCCGAAGTATCTGTTTGCACAGTCTGGACACAGCTACTTCGGAGCAAGACCCATTTGAGACTTAAGGACCAAAATCAGGACTTTAAATTGTTTACGGGCCGATCTAAAGACCACTTTTGTCTCTCTTTGTTTAACGCACTGGGAGCACCTCTGATTGGTGCAGACTGTAAGAGCTGCTATCTAAATTCATAGATACAATACAACACAATATGCAATCTTCTGTGTGTATATTCGTTTTAATAACATTCAATCTGACAAACCGCAGAATGATTACAGAAAACAGGTTATACAAAATACGGCCCGCTTAGCACGACACGCAGGTCGGCTTTACCCCCTCCCCCCAGTGGGAAACATCCGCCATAACTAAAGCCTCTGATATTAGAGTTATCATCACGATTCACGACAGATCTACATTTACATCTACAGCAACGACCGTCCCAAACAGAAGAGTCACTGAAAACAGAACTCTATCGCAAAACACGCAGAGTCAGAGTCCAGCCATCGGATTCTAGTCTGTAGGTGAAAGTTGTCTTCATTCAAAGTTCCGCGGTAAGGCTGCATCAAGAGGGTGTTGGAGTATTGATGCAGTATTGTCAGACCTTCTCTCGTCACATTATCCTTGTTTATGTTGAACGGCATTCGCGAGGAGGCAGAGATGAAAATGCGACTGAACAGACCAGCTTCTCGAAAGAGTCCTGAAATGCGTTAATCAGCATTCGCCAGGTGGCAGAGATGATGATATGACTGGCCTGACCAGAAGCTAGGAGTCTTAGATTACGTTTAACGGCATTCGGTAGGAGGCAGATGAGGTTGAATTGTTGATGTAGGCTGTTGAAAGATCTGACGTCCCTTGTAGATAGAAAAATGGACTCGTCCAATGTCGGCCATCGAAAGAAGAGGTTAAGTTCCAGAAAATATCAAGTCAAAAACACCGTCAATACACTAATTTCTGTCTTCATAAGTTCTTGTTTGTGTTATACTTCGAACTGTCGGGTGTGCAGTTCTCTTGTAAAGTGTATCGAGGAACTTTACGCCTCTAACTCCGAGAAAAAGGCAAGTTTTTAGGCCTAATCGAGAGAAAGACGAGGAAAGACTACCAGAGCGGATGGCAGAGCGAAGAATGGAGTAAAGTTTGTATTTATGAAGACATAAATACAAACTTTACTCCATTCTTCGCAATCTGGACCTGCTTTATCTTAATATCTTATTGAAAACTAATTATTGTATTGTAGAGGTGCAGGACCGTGAACAGCACAATGCTGGAATGCCGGTCAATGCCCCTGACCGGAGCCCTAATAAGCGCAGACAACAAGTTATACATCGGAATTTCGCTTGACATCCAACGATATAACGTCTATCAAAGTTGTCTTTATGATTGCGGTTTCACGCTACTCAATGACCCAGCCATCAACATTTGGCCCGCTGATCCAATGACCCTTCCGGTCTACGATGGAGAGAAAACAGTCACGATAACGGTATGCAAACCGGGCGACGGTTATAATAATTATTGTCATCGTCATTTTCCGTTATCAACATAATTTTTTCCTTGTTGCCATTTCTCTTCGTCACATCGCCATCGTCATTTCTGTCAGTGGGGCGCCGGTGCAAAGGTTTCAAATTACCCCCGGTTTCAGGTTACTCCAGCACACTAGATTTGCACCATTCATCGCCTTTATTGCGCTAAAAAATCAGAAAAAATGATCCCGCTTCTTGTTTTGCTCGGAAGATTTTCACCCGTCGTCCCACTTCGTGGTTTGTTATTGGTATTTTGATCCGAAAAAAATTAGCCTCGAAGCCGTTTCTTCATGTGACTTTAACGGCGATTAGTATTTTAGTTACAGATGAAAATATTGGGGAATAATCTGAAACCGGGGTAATTTGAAACCTTTTCACCGGCAGCGCATTGGGCAACACACTTGTATGAAGATCAACTGACCCGAGTCTGAGCAGCCTCGTAGGATGGACGTGTCTGTTTTGTTAGTATAAGCTTAATTAAAATTTATGCCTTCTGCCATATGTAATGTAATGTAATGTAACTAGTAATTTCTATAGCGCCGCTCACAACCAAGGCCATTCAGTAGCGCTCCCAGTGCGATAACCCCTAGAGAAAAAATAGGTCTTAAGAAGAGAGAGAGAGAGATGTAGATAACGATCCTGAAAGTAGAGTCCCACGCAGAGTGGAGGGAAGAGAATTCCACAAGGAAGGCCCAATGATGGTGAAGGATCGAGTTTGAGCAACAGTGGTCCTAGCTCGTGGAACAAACAAGTCAGCCCTGTCCAAAGAATTAGAGGTCGATGAGAAGATGCTGGTAGAGGAGAACGAATGAGATCACTGAGATACATCGGTGCAAGACCCAGTTTGGATTTGAGTACCAGAGAAAGGACTTTATATTGTATGCGGGCAGAGAGAGGAAGCCAGTGTAGCTGGTTAATCATAAATGAGGATATATGGGAGTATTTAGGAAGGCGCGCAATTAATCGAGCAGCAGCATTAAGGACAGATTGAATGGGAGATAGGCGGACCTTTGGAAGACCAATAAGAGGGGAGTTACAGTAATCAATTCTGGAACAGACAAAAGCATGGACTATTGATGTCATGGTTGAAAGGGAGACAGATCTGCGAATGGACCTGAGGTGAAAGTAAGAGAAGCGCGTAAGGTTGGTTACATGTGTTGAGAATGTCAGCGAGCAGTCAAGAGTGACACCTAGGTCACGAACAGAAGTTGAAAATGTAAATTGAGGAAAGGTCTGAGATAGAAGCAAAAAGTCGATTTTTTAATTTGCTGGGGAGTGCCAAGCCAGATGAGTTGAGTTTTGTTAGAATTGAGTGAAAGGCGATTTGAAGACATCCACAGGTGCAAATCATGGGAAAGTGCCTCAATACGGCGAACTAGTATGAGTTGAGAAGAGGGAGAACCATGAACATAGGCCTGAACATCATCAGCAAAGAGGTGACCAGTAGCAGAGTGGCTTGGAAACAGAGAAGTAACATCAGCCGTGTACAGAATGAAGAGTAGGGGTCCAAGGACTGATCCCTGTGGAACTCCTAAATATACCGGCACCCAGTTAGATCTGGAATTACCAGCTATAACCATTTGGGTACGACCAGACAAGTAAGATTGAAGCCATAGGAGAGGGACACCTTTAATACCATAGGAGGATTCAAGGCGCTGGAGCAAAATTTTGTGATCGACCATGTCAAAGGCTGCTGATACATCAAAGAGTGCAAGAAGGGAGACCTGAGCCTTATCAATAGCTGCATAGACGTCATCTTATTATTATTATTATTACATAAATTTATTACGCGCGCAAGGTCACACCAAAGTGTGAATCTGAGGCGCGGGTGTGAAACATGGAGAGTAAGGCTGTTTCAGTTGAATAGAAAGCCCGAAAACCAGATTGGCGAGAGGGGAGAAGACCTGATGATTCAGGGTAAGGAAGAATCTAAAATAATGGAAACCAGACGCTCAAGGATTTTAGAAAGAAAAGACAGGTTGGAAATAGGCCGATAATTTTGACAGTGGCTAGGGTCAAGATTAGTTTTCTTAAGTGAAGGAAAAACCAAAGCACGTTTTTGAGAAGCAGGAATAGAGCCCTCAGCAAGTGATCTATTGAAGAGATAGAGAAAAAAGGAGCAAGATCATCAAGCATGTCAATAATAATAAACGGAGGAAGGGGGTCAAGTTCACATGACCTAAGATTAACACCATATATGTTCTTGCAAATTTTTAACATTACATGACTCCACACTGTAACCGGTTGCAGTCTGTCAACCGGATTGTTTCAATCAAGAATTTTACTATCATTGGCCTATATCGTTGTCGTCATTTCTCATCATCACATATCGTCATCATCATTTACCGTCATCATCATTTACCGTCATCATCATCTTCTTCCTACCGTCATTTTCTTCCTCTTCCTCTTCCTCTTCCTCTTCCTCTTCCTCTTCTTCTACTTCTTCTTCTTCTTCTTCTTCTTCTTCTTCTTCTTCTTCTTCTTCTTCTTCTTCTTCTTCTTCTTCTTCTTCTTCTTCTGCCCTTAGGCAGGTCCAAAATTCCAACGACGCCAATGCATTCTTGTCTATTCTGTGCTTTTTCCTTGGTTTCGTTATATCATCTTCCCTTTTCTCTGTCCATCAACCAGTCCATCATCATCTTTACAGGTCTTCCGGGTGGTTTCTTTCCCCCCCCCCCCATTCTTCCCTCGACTACCGTCCTCAAGAGCGAGTCTCCCCTCAATATGCGCTTCAGCCTGTGGGGCACATATTGCCTCTTCCATAATTATTGTCTCAATCAGCAATCTTGCACCAGTTGCAGCACCTCTTCGTTGGTTTTGTATACTTCATCCAACTAATCTTGGCCATTCTTCTCCACAACCACATTTCAAAAGTCTCAAGTCTTTCCTCTTCTGCTTTCCCTAGAGTCCACGTTTCTGCTCCATATAGCGCCACACTCCATATATGAGACTTTTTAATTTGACTTGTGTTTCAGGGCAACGGGTTTCAGCTCGGCACCGATGATGACAAGCATGTGTACAACATCAGCGTCGGTGGTATACCATGCACGATAGTTGAAATAATCAATAATTTGATTATTTTCAATCCTCCCGACATATCATCACTCAAAGATTATACTAAGAAGCAGTCGACTGTGGTACGCAACATCAGTAGTACTAACTTAATATTAAGATAAACTTGAGGGTCGCGAGGTGTAGTGGGTATGTTCGTCGCCTTGCAGCCGAAGGGTTGCAGGTTCGAATCCAACTCAAGTCGCCGAGTATGGACCTTGGGCAAGTCCTTCACTCGCAAGTCGCAATTGCTCAGCGCTTCGGCGTAAAACTCGATTTAGTGTCCGCGCTGTAGTCGGGCTCGCCTCTGAGTAGTGAGATTGAAGGGGCGCAATAACAAGTGCGCATACAAACAACTCTTTGAGACCCTTGCGCCAATAAGGTTTAAGATCAATAACCTGACCTAGCAGTCTTCTTTCGCAACAAGCCCAAGTTAAAGCTGCGTTTCAAAATATATTATGCCAATTTTCTGTGGGGCACGGTGGTGTAAGGGTATGTTCGGTGCATTGGAGCCGAAAGGTTGCGGGTTCGAATCCACCTCAAGCCGCTGCCTAGGAACCCTGAGTAGGTCCTTCACTCGCATTTGCTCATGCGCTTCAGGGTGAAACCCAAATCGGTGTGTGCGTTGTTGTCGGGAGCGCCTCTGAGTAGACATCTTGAAGAGATGCCATATCATGTATTCATTCATGCACAGTGTTAATGGTCATAAGTAATTAAGTAAGTAAGTAAGCAAGTAAGTAGCTAAGCAAGCAAGCAAGTAAGTAAGTAAGTAAGTAAGTAAGTAAGTAAGTAAGTAATTAAGTAAGTGAGTAAGCAAGTAAGTAAGTAAGTAAGCAAGTAAGTAAGTAAGTGAGTAAGTAAGTAAGTAAGTGAGTAAGCAAGTAGTTAAGTAAGTACGTGAGTAAGTAAGTAGGTAAGTGAATGAGTAAGTAAGTAAGTGAGAAAGTAAGTAAGTGAGTAGCCAACTAAGTAAGTAAGTAAGTGAGTAAGTAAGCAAGTAAGTAAGTAAGTGAGTAAGTAAGTAAGTAAGTGAGTAAGCAAGTAGTTAAGTAAGTACGTGAGTAAGTAAGTAAGTAAGTGAGTGAGTAAGTAAGTAAGTAAGTGAGAAAGTAAGTAAGTGAGTAGCCAACTAAGTAAGTAAGTAAGTGAGTAAGTAAGTAAGTAAGTAAGTTAGTGAGTAAGTAAGTAAGTAAGTGAGAAAATAAGTGAGCAGCTAACTAAGTAGGTAAGTAAGTAAGCGAGTGAGTGAGTGGGTGAGTAAGTAAGTGAGTGAGTAATAGGCAGAGATGAACGTAAACACCAATGGGTCGACCGAATGCGGTGTTGTAAGGCAATGCGACAGTTTCATAATTATGCCAGTGTATATCTGAAAACGCAATATCAATATTATTTTGAAACGCAGCTTCTACTTAAATTGTCTTTCACGTTGCAGCTGAGCGTCGGTGCATATTATCCGTGGACGGTTGGAAACCTCGTTTACTACAAGAACTGGATCGACGATCCTAAACACAAAAATGGGTTGATCGGTGGATTGGTTGGTGGCATTTTGGGTTTCATTCTGATTGTGGTCGTCATCATTCTTAGCGTCTTCCTTTATCGAAGAAACCAAGCGAAAACTGGACTACCGGACTATGATGAAACTCGATATAGTAAGCTGCAACAGTATTGCCTATGCCCTATTAACTTTTTCTAAAAAATCGTGGCGATATTAAACGTATTTCTCTAAGCTTATGGATTATATTAGGCTATTATCTGCCTGCCTGACTCTCCGGATTTTGACCCGCATCTGTGAATAAGCTGGTTGCCGAAATTTCACCATTATGGGCGCTGTAGAAGCTTCGAGATTACGATTACGATTATACGATTACGATTCTCTTTAGTAGTCTGCCCTTAGATGCAAACGACACCATTCTTGTCTATTCTGTGCTCTTTCCTTGATTCCTTTATATCCTCGTCCACGTTCTCCGTCCATCATTCAGTCCATCGTCAGCTTGCTTGGTCTTCCTGGTGGTTTCTTTTCCCTCCATTCTTCCATCGAGTACTATAATACTCACTGTAACACCAGTGGTTAAAGTGGTTTGGGTGAGCAGTGGGAACGCTGGATGAGAGCAGTGAGAACGCTGATGAAGAATTTTATTGAAATGCATGTGTTTTAGAGTTCCATCATGATGAGCAGTGGGAACGCAAATCAAGACTTTCGAGAGCAGTGGGAACGCCGGTCCCACGCGTTCCCACCCACTTTTACCCCTGTATAACACTATAATTATGCATAACCTGTTGCTGTTTCTTTGTCACTTGTACTTGTACCTGTACAGTGGCACAGTAGTTCCTTAACTCAAGAACCGAGGCTTCCATGTTAACCCACAGCACTGGTAATTCAATGCAGTAAGTTTTGTCCCTAGCGACTATGATTGAAGTTCCGGAAATTTTGCATCTTGTTTGCATGAGAAAATCAGTCGATTAATTGCATTTCTGAACACAGATTGACGAATAATAATTACTAATTACTAATTATTAATTATTAGTTTGCAAAGTTAAGGCTTGCATTTGGAAATTTAAAACACATTAATCGTTGGTATTAGAAACGGAATTTGAAATGGGTCGACATATGTGGCTGATAGTGAAATGGACGCAAGAACAATTTCATGAGTGACCAGTCCAGTGTAATAGAAAGTCCTCTTTGTGTTGTGACTTTGAGACACAAGCGGATTTCAAAGCTTTTCAATTACTTCGCATGTAGCTGTTTCTTTCTGTGGTTACATTGCAGACATGAACTTAGAGTTTGTTATTACTAAACTGATGTATAAGATTTTGTGGTGATATCAAACGTAGTCCTATTTTAATAGGTCCATGTATTGTACTACTATTGAACCTGTTGACGTTTTAAGACAAAATTGTTCCCGCTCTTTGGCATTGCGGGATGCGGTGGTGCTATCTTCGTAGCCTTGCAGCCGGAATGTTGCAGGCTCAAATTCACTTCAAGCCGCCGTGTATACGGACTTTGAGCATGTCCTTCACTCGCAATTGCTTGGGCGCTTCGGCGTGAAACTCCGCGCTGTAGTCGGGAGCGCCTCTGAGTAGAGAGATTAAGGAGCGCTATGAAAATGGTTAAATAAATAAATAAGGTCAATGAGATGACTATAGACCACTCATTTCAAGTTATTCATGCTCCTAGTGGGGTACAGTTGAGAAATGATGCGCACATGGCTTGGAGTGTTTACTAGACCTCAGAAAATTGACAAACCGCCGAATCGACTTACAAAGGTGCTTGCAGGATGATTTAATCTATTGTAAGATGTAACATAAAAATATGAGCTTCAAAATGAAATCCCCTTATTCCTAACGTCATGATTGTGTTAGTAAATGCATTATTTTTTTTATTACTTCATTAGGGTGGGTCAGAGCCGTTTTAAGGCATAGGCACGCGAGGCACAAAAAACCGCAGGAGTTCCTTTTTTGGCCCACACTGTAGATTAGACCCATGTTACCTTTCAGATTATGGTTTTGCCTAGGGCCACAAAACTCCTTAAAACGGCCCTGGGGTGGGTTGGTGTTGAAACACCCAAAACACCCCAAGCTACGACTTGGGTGAATATATTGCTAAATCTTATTGCTTTTTAAACACGGACGATGTAAGAACTGCATCCAATCTGTAGGATAGGCTTAATGTTAAAATGCCTCATCTATTGTTTATTGCACATTCATCTCTGTTGATACAAATTACAATCATAAACAACTAAGTACAGTGTAGTGGGAGCCAGCAAAATGCTAATAGCTTATTAATATCCTGACCGTCTTTCTTAATTATTATTCATGATTATTCATAGCATAATATTCCTTAACTAGAACTTAACTAGCAATGCTACAGTTATAATCATAATAATTAACTGTAGTATTAACAAGTTCAAATTCAAGTTGTTGATGACTTTATTGACACCAAGCAACACGGCATCGGTAAATTGGAGCAGTTCATTATTCATTCCAGTCAATTAAATATACAGCCACACGATCTCCGCCAGAGCAAGTTTCTTGTGTCAAAGGCTTTTCATTAAAGGAGCAAGAATACTCCTCAGCAACACGACCCCGATGACATAAGAACATCTTGAAACAGTGGAGGGACTATAGGGTGGACCCAACGAATATTTTACTGCGGATTGAAGGGGAAGTTCGTTCCAGATTGACGGCCCACGATGGCAATGATACAGTACTGACTACTGAGCCATGGCAGTCTTTACCCGGAGACCGGAATATCAAGTCGACCTTGCAGACCGGAGAGGGCAAGATAATTGTTCTTTAATAATTATTCGTTAGGAAGCACCAACTTCTTGGTATTTTAATCCAGCGACAATGCCAGCACAGTCGACCTGTCATTGTATTGCATTGTATCTGCGAATTTCTAAAGCGCCTCTCATAGTGCACAGACTAATCAGAGGTGTTACCAGTTCGAAACACCCAGAGAAACGAGTTATTTTGAGAAAGTGAATAGATGCGCTTGGGGTAACAGATGATAGCACGGTCTGCGCTATCATCTGTTACCCCAAGCGCATCTATTCACTTTCTCTGCTTGTTCCACGGGCTCGCTTAGCTGCCATACAGCGACGAGCTTTCTCGGTTGTGGGGCCGTCAATCTGGAACGATCTCCCTTCTAACCTTCATCTCCTCCACCTGACCAGTCAAACCTCATTTCTTAAATCTCTCAAATCTTTTTTCTTTTGCCGTGGTTGGGCTGGGAGCACCTCAGGGTAGTTTCTTGAAGGGGCCCTATATAAATTCTCATAATGAATGAATGAATGAAGGGAATTGATTCTAGAGCGCAGTATCAATGAAAACAAAAGCTCCACTTTTTGTCATAATTATGGAATTCATAGAGTCATGGTCCAAGTTCAATTTTCGAAAGGCCCTTCCTTGATAACTTCTCTATTTGTTTATCAGACTAGTGGACATCATGGGTCCACAAATTACGGTCACAATACAATCTGACATCAGTAGTGGGTGAAGAGCCGATTCTACCTCAGCCAAGCCCTTCTCATTAACTATATGCTCATGATGCATAGGTAGAGGGCCGATTCTACCTCAGCCAAGCCCTTCTCATTAACTATATGCTCATGATGCATAAGTAGAGGACCGATTCTACCTCAGCCAAGCCCTTCTCATTAACTATATGCTCATGATGCATAAGTAGAGGGCCGATTCTACCTCAGCCCTTCTCATTAACTATATGCTCATGATGCATAGGCAGAGAGCCGATTCTATCTCAGCGCTTCTCATTAACTATATGCTCATGATGCATGGGTAGAGGGCCGATTCTACCTCAGCCAAGCCCTTCTCATTAACTATATTCTCATGATGCATAGGTAGAGGGCCGATTCTACCTCAGCCAAGCCCTTCTCATTAACTATATGCTCATGATGCATAGGTAGAGGACCGATTCTACCTCAGCCAAGCCGTTCTCATTAACTATATGCTCATGATGCATAGGTAGAGGGCCGATTCTACCTCAGCCAAGCCCTTCTCATTAACTATATGCTCATGATGCATAGGCAGAGAGCCGATTCTATCTCAGCGCTTCTCATTAACTATATGCTCATGATGCATAGGTAGAGGGCCGATTCTACCTCAGCCAAGCCCCTCTCATTAACTATATGCTCATGATGCATAGGTAGAGGGCCGATTCTACCTCAGCCAAGCCCTTCTCATTAACTATATGCTCATGATGCATAGGCAGAGAGCCGATTCTATCTCAGCCCTTCTCATTAACTATATGCTCATGATGCATGGGTAGAGGGCCGATTCTACCTCAGCCAAGCCCTTCTCATTAACTATATGCTCATGATGCATAAGTAGAGGGCCGATTCTACCTCAGCCAGGTCCTTCTCATTAACTATATGCTCATGATGCATAAGTAGAGGGCCGATTCTACCTCAGCGCGTCTCATTAACTATATGCTCATGATGCATGGGTAGAGGGCCGATTCTACCTCAGCCAAGCCCTTCTCATTACCTATATGCTCATGATGCATAGGTAGCGGGCCGATTCTACCTCAGCCAAGCCCTTCTCATTAACTATGTGCTCATGATGCATGGGTAGAGGGCCGATTCTACCTCAGCCAAGCCCTTCTCATTAACTATATGCTCATGATGCATGGGTAGAGGGCCGATTCTACCTCAGCCAAGCCCTTCTCATTAACTATATGCTCATAATGCATAGGTAGAGGGCCGATTCTACCTCAGCCAAGACCTTCTCATCAACTATATGCTCATGATGCATAGGTAGAGGGCCGATTCTACCTCAGCCAAGCCCTTCTCATTAACTATATGCTCATGCTGCACGGGTAGAGGGCCGATTATACCTCAGCCAAGCCCTTCTCATTAACTATATGCTCATGATACATAGGTAGAGGGCCGATTCTACCTTAGCCAAGCTCTTCTCATTAACCATATGCTCATGATGCATAGGTAGCGGGCCGATTCTACCTCAGCCCTTCTCATTAACTATGTGCTCATGATGCATGGGTAGAGGGCCGATTCTACCTCAGCCAAGCCCTTCTCATTAACCATATGCTCATGATGCATAGGTAGCGGGCCGATTCTACCTCAGCCAAGCCCTTCTCATCAACTATGTGCTCATGATGCATGGGTAGACGGCCGATTCTACCTCAGCCAAGCCCCTCTCATTAACCATGTGCTCATGATGCATGGGTAGAGGGCCGATTCTACCTCAGCCAAGCCCCTCTCATTAACTATGTGCTCATGATGCATGGGTAGAGGGCCGATTATACCTCGGCCAAGCCCCTCTCATTAACTATGTGCTCATGATGCATGGGTAGAGGGCCGATTCTACCTCAGCCAAGCCCCTCTCATTAACCATGTGCTCATGATGCATGGGTAGAGGGCCGATTCTACCTCAGCCAAGCCCTTCTCATTAACTATGTGCTCATGATGCATGGGTAGCGGGCCGATTCTACCTCAGCCAAGCCCTTCTCATTAACTATGTGCTCATGATGCATGGGTAGAGGGCCGATTCTACCTCAGCCAAGCCCCTCTCATTAACCATGTGCTCATGATGCATGGGTAGAGGGCCGATTCTACCTCAGCCAAGCCCTTCTCATTAACTATATGCTCATGATGCATAGGTAGAGGGCCGATTCTACCTCAGCCAAGCCCCTCTCATTAACTATGTGCTCATGATTCATGGGTAGAGGGCCAATTATACCTCGGCCAAGCCCCTCTCATTAACTATGTGCTCATGATGCATGGGTAGAGGGCCGATTCTACCTCAGCCAAGCCCCTCTCATTAACTATGTGCTCATGATTCATGGGTAGAGGGCCAATTATACCTCGGCCAAGCCCCTCTCATTAACTATTTGCTCATGATGCATGGGTAGAGGGCCGATTTTACCTCAGCCAAGCCCTTCTCATTAACTATATGCTCATGATGCATGGGTAGAGGGCCGATACTACGTCAGTCAATCCCACTGGCCAGTCTTGTCACGTGACAATTTAGAGGCTTGTACTCACTACGGATAACTCGAATCTGTTTTGTTGATGTGTTTGTTTAGCAACTCCGCCTCAGAGGGATCCTACCATCCTGGATCGCATGAATCCGGAACAGAGAGCAAAGGTGGAAGAAACCCTTGTGCCGTTCATCCGATTGCAAATTGAAGAAGAGATTGGTTCAGGCAAGCTCTTGTGATGATGTATCTATATCATTCTGCATAATCATAGTAGTGGGTCGACTACAGGTACTGGCACAGCCGCATGCCTTCCTTAATATAGGGTGTCTCGATAGGTCGTGAACGATTTTGAATGCAGATAAATATATGTTATACACAAGATAATGTGGAAAGCTGTATACTGGCGGATAGGTTGTTCAAATGAGAATGTTACCCCAAAAAATTAGATCACTAGCTCACTTATTCAAATTTTAACGCCAATATCCGTGACGTCATCAAATTCGTGCCATGTAAACGTCCAGTTATATAGGCCGAAAACAGCATTGTGCAACCATCATTGTTAATCCACACATAATTAATAAATTAATAAAAATTATAATTTAGTATTTAATAACGTTTCCTATACTCTTTATTACAGCCTCAAGTCGATTAGACATAGAGCCAATTAGATTTTTCAGAGTTGTCAGAGGTATCGATGTCCATGCCTTATGTTACGAAGCCGACGTTTTAAGGTGTTCAATGTCTGGGGTTCGGGATCGGCATAATAATAATAATAATAATAATAATAATAATAATAATAATAACGACAATTTATATGGCGCCGTAACGCGGCCATACCGCTACAAGGGCGCCTCACAAACGGCCGACTGCGGGATACGCCTTAGCAAACAGATAAGTTTTAAGCTTTGTTTTAAAAGAGTCCACTGAGGCGGCCAGTCTAATGTCCGGTGGAAGACTGTTCCAGCATCTGGGACCAGCAACCGAGAATGCGCGGTCGCCGAAACGTGTCCTCATCCTCCGTACACGAAGGTCGGTCTTCCCAAGCGACCTGAGTCGTAACCCGGAAGCGGAGGAATGGGTCTCTGAACAGTACTCGCGGATGTATTCAGGCGCTGTCCCATGAAGCGATTTGTAGACCAGCAAACTGAGCTTGAACTCAATTCGGAACGGGACAGGCAGCCAATGTAAGACGTCGCGTAGGAGTGGTGTAACATGATCGTATTTCCTCCTATTACATATGAGCTTCGCCGCGGCATTTAGCACCGACTGAAGTCCGTCCAAGAGACACGCAGGCGCTCCGGCCAACAGACTGTTACAGCGGTCCACTTGAGAGATGACGAAAGCAGCGACAGCTGCTCTAGCGGCCTCGAAAGGCAAGGACTTGATACAGCTCCGGATGAGACGGAGCTGGCGAAAACAGTTGCTGACCGTCCTAGCCACATGGCGCCTCATGGATAAGTCAGACTCCAGCATAACGCCCAGATCACGCACCAAGGTGGAAGGCGTGATTGAAGCCCCGCAGACGCTGAGCGCACCGGTGTCAAGATGAGGGCACCGTCTGCTAGTTGCGCACCACAGAAAGTCTGTCTTCTCAGGGTTGAGCCGCAGTCTGTTCGATCTCATCCATTCTGCGATCCGCTCAATACCAAGCTCCATTCGCTGCCGCTGCTGTACAACCGTTGATGGAAGTCCTGACGTGTAGAGCTGCGTGTCATCGGCGTAGAAGTGTGATGACAGGCCGAGACTCGTAGCAAGCTCTCCCACGTCGGCGGTGTAGAGTAGGAAAAGCAGCGGGCCGAGCACGGAGCCCTGAGGAACTCCACAGACGAGGGAGCGGACGGATGAAAAAACCCCGTCGAAGAGCACTGACTGCTTGCGACCACTGAGGTAAGAGCGGAGCCAGTCGAGCGCGACCGATCGGATCCCGAATGTTCTTGATAAGCGCTCGACCAAGATGTCATGGTCGACGGTGTCGAACGCGGCTGAGAGGTCCAGCAGACCGAGCAAAGCGTGGTTACCTGCGTCGATCGCCTCGATGATGTCATTGACTACCTTCAGCAGTGCGGTCTCCGTTGAATGACAACTCCGATAGGCCGACTGATTGGCTGGTAGAAGACCGGTCGACGACAGGTACTCCGTCAGCTGGATGCTGGCTACGCGTTCGAGAATAAACAAAATATCAATGGATACATCTCACCGGGGGACTGGCCGCCTAATTCGCGGGATTTGTCACCAATAGAAAATGTTTGGAGTATTATGATGGCAAATGTTTATGCAGATATTACCCCAGACATTGAACACCCTAAAACGTCGGCTTCGTACCATAACGGTTTTACCAGGATACATTTTTCAGGTGGTTTGCTAAAACAAATTATATATCCAACTACGGTTTCTCAGAGACTTAGTCTTGACTATAATTTCAATGGTGCTACATATGTCATTAGATAGCACCGAAATTTAGGCTCTCTGGTCCAAGTTTTTTGTTTTAGATGCTTCTGTCAAGATATGCCACAATACTATGGTTCTGACCATTTATATAGCGCTTTCGGAGACCACCTACACCAATCAAAAGAGCCAGTTCAGCTAAGGATCAAACCACGCTTTTTGTGACTCGCGGTGATGTAGTGGTGGGTTCAGTGCATTGGAAACGGAAGTTTTCGATTTCGAATCCTTCTCAAGACGTCTCGAATTCTGACCCTGAGCAAGTCCTTCACTCAAAATTGATCATACGCCTCGGCGTTAAACTACGACTCAGTGTGCGCGCAATAGTCGGGAGCGCTTCTGTGTAGCTACTTGAAGAGGCCCTACAACAAGAGTCCATACATACATACACCATACATACATGCATACACACACGCACAAACATACGCACATACATACATACATACATACTACATACATACATACATACATACATACATACATACATACATACATACATACATGCATACATACATACATACATACATACATGCATACATACATACATACATACATACATACATACATACATACATACATACATACATGCATACATACATACATACATACATACATACATACATACATAATTACATATTATATGACTTGACTTACTTGACTCATGGCTTTGACGATGCTTTCGCACGTGACAGCCACCCAGCTATGGAAAATATCCACTTCTCTCTTTCTTGGGCTTTGTGTGTAGCCTCCTGTACGGACCATCCCATCTCCCGACAGTCCTCTCGTATCCCATATTTGAGTTTCATGATCAGTTGGTGTGAAAGGCGACTGATCAGGTCTCTCCCTCTTCCCTGATTCAGATTTAGCCAGGACCAGGTCATGTTGCCGAGGGGAGACGACGAGGACGTACTAAATCATCCCCCCATATTATATAGGGTGACACGAAAGTTCGTTCACCGTTTTCAAAATGCGTTAGCCTATCTCTGTAACGGCTTCATATTTCTCTATAATATTTTGTCAGTGTAGACACCAGTCAAATAAAAGATACTGGTACAAATTTGATTATGATCCGGTCCGTTTTCGCCATTATTTATAAGAAAATGTAAAGACGACCAGTTTTTGCAGAAAAAACTGCGTTCCTCAAATTAACACAATAAAGAAACTGTGAATGCGCTTTGCCTCGTATACAAGAGTGACAAGACTGTTACCTATAATATGACACACACAGAGGTAGGCTATTAGCGTACAGTGTCTCCTTTCTGCTTAATAACAGCACTGACGCTATCCGGCATGACTGGATCAGCCTCTGAAGTGTCCCAACTGCTATCGATCTCCACGCTCGTTGGAGGCGACGCTTGAGCTGATCAGCGTTCTTTGGCTCAGGGATATCTACAAACGCTGAGAGATAAAATACTCCACAAGTTCTCAATAGGAGATAGGTCCAGAGAGTTGGGTGGCCAATCCTTCGGCTTTGTGTGTGGCGGGAAGGTGTCGTCTAGCCACTTTGTCGTCACAGCTGATGTATGACAGCGCGAGCCATCCTGCTGAAATACTCCTAGGTCATTGTCAACAAATAACTTTCGTTGCATGGCACTGCCGTTGTCATTTTCTCTCTCGAACGCTGGCTTCACGATGTGCCCGAGAATGTTGGCGATGTACGTAGTACTGTGAGTTCAATCTGGTACCATTTGGCATGAAGTGAAGTTTAGTGAGACCCATGGCAGTCATCCCACCCAAAACCATCACCGACGGACTAAACTTCATCTGTGGAGCATGCGGAACGTACTCTTCTTATGCTGGATAGAGTCAGTGCTGTCATTAAGGAGAAAGGAGACACTGTACGCTAATAACCTACGTATGTGGAATTGTGTATGTCCTATATAGGCAACAACAGTGTCTTGTCACGCTTGTATACGAGGTTATAGACGTATACACAGTTTCTTTATTGTGTTAATTTGATGAACGCAGTTTTTCCGCAAAAACTGGTCGTCTTTACATTTTCTTATAAATAATGGCGAAAAGCGGCACCCGCAGGATTGTTTTCTTGTACGCACAGAAATTTTCGATGGAGGGGCGAACAGGGAAATTTTCGGTCGCCAAAAAAACTGATGACCTTTTTTTTTAGTCATCAACCTAGAATTTCCCCCAAAAAACTTTTCTATCCTCCGAACAAACTAAAAACTGACGAGGTTTTTTTTTAGTCATCAACCTAGAATTTCCCAAAAAAGATACCTTTTCTATCCGCCGAAAAAAAGATACCTTTTCTATCCGCCGAAAAAACTGACGACTTTTTTTTTTTTGGTCATCAACCTAGAATTTCCCAAAAACATACCTTTTCTATCCGCCGCTGTATGCACTTACCTATGTGTGTACGTCTGCGGACGCCGCTGCTGTACGCACTTGCGTAAGTGCGTACGCCTGCGGGCGCCGCTGATGGCGAAAACGGACCGGATCATAATCAAATTTGTACCAGTATCTTTCATTTGACTGATGTATACACTGACAAAATATTATAGAGAAATAGGAAGCCGTTACTGAGATAGCGCATTTTGAAAACGGTGAACGAACTTTTGTGTCACCCTATATATCACTACAGACGATGCAGTTTAGACTTTAAACCCATAGTTCAATTGATTTTTTGTTAAACAAACACGGTCTTTGCATTGCTATGGTAGTTGAACTATTTCACCCAATGACAAGGTTATTTAGTCAATTGTAATGCTGTGGTGTTAGGTAAATTTGGAAAAGTCTACAGAGGTCTTTTCTTCAAAACGGACGATGAACTCCAAGAGGTGGCAATCAAAACACTTTTGAACGGTGAGTTGCAAGTCTCAAGCGTTAACTTCCTTGCTTTTCATGACGCACCTATCAAGTATTATTTCTTAGTGTAGTTCATTAACTTTCGCTCCGTAAATCTCCATAAAATGTAGGGGTAGGGTTCCCGTATTTGGGCACCTTAAGGGTAAAAGACTTGTATTGCAGTAATTTTGATTAGCAAACCTCTAGTGTGATGTTATTTTGATGATTTAAACATTAGGAAATGAAAATATATTGAATACATGCTCTTGGCTGTTTGACAATATTAGTTGTGTGGAGAGAAGGACATACCTCCGAAAGTGCCCAAATTAGGACATGGTGTCTTAATTTGGGCACCTGGTGCCCAAATTAGGTGCACTTTGGTCCAGTTTTGAACGTGGTTATATCTAGGCCTATGTTCACCTGCTTCTAACCTCAGGGTACAATTCTCCACCTACATACTTTTTTGTTTTATAACACCAATACATAGAGTTGATAATATTTCCTATAGAAGGCACCACTCTATGTCGTCTATATTTTTAGATACAAGGGGGTGCCCATTTTAGGAGCATGCCCACATTAGGGTCACCCACCCTAAATAAATGTAGATATATATATATTTGATCGCGAAAGCATGTTTTCCTCAGTAAGCAAATAAATTGCTCGTGCGTCCTATCAATCATTTTCTCTATCCTGTCGAATGTTTTCTGCATAGGGGTAACGGTAAGCACTCAAGCGCGAAGAGCGTAATACTACTGCTACTACAACTACTACTATTACTACTGTTACTACTACTACTACTACTACTACTACTACTACTACTACTACTACTACTACTACTACTACTACTACTACTACTACTACTACTACTACTACTACTACTACTACTACTACTACTACTACTACTACTACTACTACTACTACTACTACTACTACTACTACTACTACTACTACTACTACTACTACTACTGCTGCTGCTGCTGCTGCTACTACTGCTGCTACTACTACTACTACTACTGCTACTGCTGCTGCTGCTACTACTATTACTACTGCTACTACTACCACCACCACCACCACCACCACCACCACCACCACCACCACCACCACCACCACCACCACCACCACCACCACCACCACCACCACCACCACCACCACCACCACCACCACCACCACCACCACCACCACCACCACCACCACCACCACCACCACCACCACCACCACCACCACCACCACCACCACCACCACCACCACCACCACCACTACTACTACTACTACTACTTCTACTGCTACTACTACTACTACTACTACTACTACCACTACAACTACTGCCACTAGAAAAACAATTGTTTCTGCTAGAACAACAACTGCCACTATTACTGCCCAATAGCTTGAAGGGGGGCTTTGGAAACAGAAAAATCTACACCAACTGCTACTACTACTACTACCACTACTACTACTACTACTACTACTACTACTACTACTACTACTACTACTACTACTACTACTACTACTACTACTACTACTACTACTACTACTATTACTACTACTACTACTACTACTACTACTACTACTACTACTACTACTACTACTACTACTACTACTACTACTACTACTATTACTACTACTACTATTACTACTACTACTACTACTACTACTACTACTACTACTACGACGACGACGACGACGACCACAACGACTACTACTACTTCTTCTACTACTACTGCAACTACTGCCACCTCCATTGTTGAACTCCGTTGCATTGATGTTTTTTGTATTGTTAGGCTCTATGGTTGAAACTCACGAGAAGGTGAGTTTCCTTCAGGAGGCGATGATCATGAAGGACTTCAGTCACCCCAATGTTCTGTCGCTGATCGCAGTTGCCATTGAAAATGACTTTCCATACGTCGTTCTGCCACTGATGGAAAATGGAGACCTTCGAGGTTTTGTGAGGAAACCGGATAAGGTCAGAAACTCATCAATTAGTTATTTTTGCGCTTATTGCGATTGTTTAAAAATACTACTACTACTACTACTAATAATAATAATATTAATAATAATAATAGAAGAAGAAGAAGAAGAAGAAGAAGAAGAAGAAGAAGAAGAAGAAGAAGAAGAAGACTGTCTCTGGTTGCATACACGCTGGAAGTGCTTAGTTATAATTATCAGATCGAGTTATCATTCTTTTCGTTTTAGGTCATGACGGGTTTGGACTTGACATCGTATTGTCTACAAGTAGCGGAGGGAATGGCGTACTTGGCGGAAAATAAATTCGTCCATCGAGATCTTGCGGCAAGAAATTGCACGTGAGTTGCCAGTGGCAATAATTACTATGAGAGTGGCTTTTAGCCCACACGATCTTCACAGTGTTTAATCAAGACGTCTGTGGGGGGGGGGAGGAGTTCCCAGGAAATTAGATTTTTCACTGAGAAATTCGCGGTGTTGTTCACATGTAGATATGTTTCATCTTTCCCCGTTTAAAAAATTAAAAGGTATGACAATTTCCTCTCCTCTGTACCCCCAGAAAATTCGACAGGTCTTGTTGAGATGAATATAACTACCAGGTATGCAAAAAAGTAATAAGATAAGATAAGAATATTCTTTAATATAGCAATTGCTATCCGCATTTTTGTGTATATACAAGGTATAGTAAACAAACGTACATCATTTCTATATCCAATCAATGTCAAATGTTTTAGAATAGCATAAAATCCTAAGACCAAATCCTATATAAATTTTAAATTTAAAAAAGTTCTTTTATTGACCAAGTGGCAGGATTATAATTGAGAGGAAGACTTTAAGTAGGTCATTCGGAAATTTTCGCCATTCGCTCAAAATGTCCGCCCAAAACAGACTTTCCCAAAAACCAGAATCCCTCAAGCGGAGGAGGCACTAAATTAAACACTGGGGAATAGCTAGGCCTACTATGTGATTTACACCTAACAGGAAGTGAGTCGACTAAACACAAAAATAATTATTCACAAGTAGTTGCGTCAATAGTACTGTAGATCATAATATACATGCGGATTAAGCCAACGACCTCATTTATAACTAGACTTGAGAGGAAGACTTTAAATAGGTCATTCGGACTTACTATGTTGAGCTGCCCAGTGACGTTGAAGCAGCGGAAAGAGTAGAAACAAGAGTATATGGAAAAATGTGTGGTCTGCGGAGCCTTAAATAGTAAACAAGTCGCGTCATCGAAGCTGTCATTTTGACGTCAGCTGCAGACCTTCCTCCATAGCCTATTAGCCAGTTTCTATGATTCGCAAACCTTCCCCCCGAAATGAGGCCAGGAGAAACCACATGATCCTATCGGCCATTGATAGTTACTGGATAGCTAATTGCCTATGAAAGTTCGGATTATCGCTCACTTAGGAATATCCCAAAATTCTTTTGGGCAAGGCGCAGGATTCCTCATGTCAAATCCCATTATTCTCTGGGGCAAATCCCAGGATTCCTAGAGGCAAATCACAGCAAAGGATAGATGGCACAACACTCTTTGCTTTTAAAACGGAAATTTCTCTGCAATTATACAAAATTGCTTAAAACCAGTCCCTAAAGTGTTGAAAAATAAGTGCCTGAACCCCCCCTTACCACTCCAAAGGAAGTGCCTGGATGCCCCTTACCTTTCCAGTCTCTGCTCGCCAATAAGTGGCTGGACGGCGTTCAGATTTTAAAACAAGTGCATGGACGCCGTCCATGACCGTCCAGGCACACTTTAAGCCCTGCTTAAAACCAGCTTAGGGTTTTTGAGTTGAGTGACATACAAAGCAATCAACTTAACTGTATTTAGCGGCCACTGGCCAGATTTCTTGAAAATAACCTTTTAAAGTTGACGAATTTAACATGGTTGTACATGAAAACAAGCACTCGCATCCGTGACAGGAAGTCACGTGTGATTCGCCATTGGCCATGGACCAATATCCGAAGCTTTAGCCATCCAGTGATATATTAGTACACATCAGTGCTATCGGCTTGAGTTTAACCGCCAATCACGTGATCAATGACGTCTTCAGGCCAAATCTTCCTTAAAGCCGCTTGTTATTTACTACAATCATTCATTCATTCATTAGATGCATTTATATAGCGCCTCTTCAAGGGGGCTACTCAGAGGCGCTCCCAACCTCAGCGCCGCCAAATAAAGCTGTCTTAAGATGAGAGAGGAAAGCCTGAGGATTTTTACAAAGAGAGCGGAAGGTCAGAGGAAGACCATTCCAAGTCGAGGGTCCCACCACCGAGAAAGCACGGTTCTGCATAGAGGAAGTTCGAGCAAAAGGTACTGAGAGTAGACTTTCTTCAGTCGAACGAAGGGAGCGGAAGGGGTGAGAAGTAAGAGTAGGGCTACAAAGCTCACAAAGATAGGCAGGAGCAAGGCCTAGCATGCAGCGCCAGACTAGAGTAGATATCCTATACTCAATTCGCTGGTTGAGGGGAAGCCAGTGGAGAACGTCGCGCATATAGCTGGAGATGTGGCTGAATTTAGGTATGCGGCCAATAAGGCGGGCTGCAGAGCGCAGGACGCGGTCAAGGCAACTCAGACGGGAAATTGGTAGGCCAGCATAGAGAGAGCAGCAGTAGTCAAGTCTGGTGGTAACAAAAGAATGGACAAGGGTTGCAGCAGCAGTAGGAGTAGGCCTAAGTGAGCGAGCAACAGTGCGTCGTTGACGCAGTTGATAATAACAGGCACGGCTGTCAATCAATGGTTACATTCTAAATAATAATAAAGTACGACAAAATTCGTTGACATGATTTGACAGGATAAACAAAAAGTTCGTCGTGAAGGTTGCCGACTTTGGTCTCGCTCGAGATATCTACGAGAACGATTACTACAGGACAACGGACAACAATCGTCCACTACCCGTCAGATGGATGGCCATAGAATGTCTCACTGGTGTAGCAAAGTTCACGGAAAGCAGTGATGTGGTTGGTTCTAATATAATTCTTTCATATGCAGTTCATGGTAAATTATAGTGTGTACCATGTAACTGACTCATAGTCCGACGGATCACGATTCCTTCACTTCAGTTTATAAGTTCCATTACCTAGGAAAATAATCAGTTGCCACTGACCGTGAGTTTGGGTTAAAACTGACAAGCTACCCCAAATTTTACGCCAAAAATTCAAGGAGGGGGATCCAGATTTGGCGAGGGCTTATGACAACAGAGACCGTTGCCCTCGACAAAAATTTTGTTTGGCATACTGCAGCACATTTTCAACTATGATTCTGTTAGCACTTTGCAAATTACTTCTCAACGCACGACACAAGCATCGGAGCCAGAAACTCTAATCGACTATAGATTAGCAGTAAGTCATTGAATTGTGCATTAAAATTGTGAGTGCTTTTGGGAATAGTGGTCGTTCGGAGTGTTGATGTGGGAGCTGTTCACTCGAGGAAGGAGACCCTACGCCGATGTTGACAATAGGCCTACCGATATAGAAAGATCCCTTCTAAGAGGAGAGCGACTGGAAAAGCCCCACCATGCACCAGAATTCATGTAAGATCAAAACACAATTGACTGTCTATCGCAACAACATCGCAAATTAGACAAAGTAGTAGTAGTTGTAATAATAGTAGCAATAGTCCTAGTAGTAACTACTGCTACAACTGCTACTACCAATACTACTACTACTACTACTACTACTACTACTACTACTACTACTACTACTACTACTACTACTACTACTACTACTACTACTACTACTACTACTACTACTACTACTACTACTACTACTACTACTACTACTACTACTACCACTACTGCAACCGCCACAACCACCACCACCACCCACTACTATTGCTACTTCAACCACAACAGCTACCACCACACTATACTACTAGAAGTTCTGCTACTATCATTGCTATTGTTGCCACTATTTTCGTTATTAACACTGTCATACCACATTGCAACTAGTATTTTTACTTCTGACATTACTGAAACAATGAAGCTGACAATAAAAAGCTAATAATAATTATAGTATTTAAAATATGGTGGTGACGATTTTAATGTTCACATTGATGATATTAATAGCAATAATCAGGATGAGGTATTGCATACGATTATTAATTGTTTAAATAAAACAGTGTATTTCATTTAGTTATGGTCTGATGAAGAGCTGCTGGGAAGAAGCACAGACGATGAGACCGAAATTCAAGGAGTTAGTGGCCACATTGAAAGGGATCGTGTTCAATGCCACGGATAACAGCAGAGCCTCAATGACCTCAGCATCCTCTGATGACGAAGCAGCTGATCCACATCAGGTTGGACTTCACATTGGAAGGGGTCACCCGGTCTCCTACCTCGACTTAAGGATGAATGTTCCGAGTGCCTACTTCGAACAACCTCAGGATGGCGATGGTTCCAACCCGAGACTATCTAAGTATGGCCAAGATTCAGACCTCAAGGTGACACAGGATGGAGCTGGGTCCAGTGGCGTCTAACTTGGAGTGAGAGAACAAACCCCCCCCATTTTCGCCGACTTAAAACAATTGTATGGGAATTTGTTCATATGTTCCGTACGCGCAGTGTTTAATCTAGTGTCCTCTGGGGGGGAATTGAGGTTTCTAGGGGGGAAGACAATTGAGCGTCCGAAGGACGCTCGTGATGCGCGTTGCACTGTGAGGGGCAGGGGTATGGAGAGGGGATGCGCCCTCCCCATCAAATACTTTTTGAATTTGCACTTTGCAATGGCAGCATTTCAAGAAGTCGTCTTAACAAAATAGCTGTACTTTTTCAGTGGCCCATTAGAAACTTTTTGAATTTCCACAATGCAACGGCAACATTTTGAGGTGTCGTCTTAATAAAATTACCGGTACTCGTTTTTCCATACTGATACTAGCCTAGCCATGGTTTGAGACCTTAGAGTGTCGCCTCCAAATTGCATACAATTTTTGGATCTGCACATTGCTGCCGTACGTAGCATTTTAGCCTGTCATGATCTCAGTGCTCAGAGATGTGGTTCAAGACTTCAATAAATGTCGCTCCCAATGCTTAATTTTTTTATTTTGCAGACTGTGATGGCGGCTTTTACGTTGCCATCTTAGACGAATTTTCATTATAGGTAAATAAGCTCAATGAATAACACTGTAGTAAATTATAATGATATTTATGAAATATTTATGAAACATTGGGGCGATATAGGCATCTCCGCCACCCCTTTAAATCTCCGTCCATGCGCTTAGAAGCTGAAAGCTAATAATTCGAATTCTCCACAGAAGCTCTCTGTGTAGGCAGACCTATAGCTGTTGACAACTCCTGCTGATGTCGATGCAACTCTTCGCGAAATAAGAAAAACTTATGACACAGAAACAGCCAAATTCGGTTGTCTATGGTAGACCTACATGTATAGGCTATATGACTATGCATGGAAAACAATGGAAACCTCTCAAGAGAAAAAATTCCGCTAGGAAGGGCCTACTTTCAATATTAACCCTGTAAGATGGGAGATCCATAGGCCTATAGGCCTATTATTAGTGGGGGTGCTGAAGAAATATCGAGATTATGATTGCGATTGCAAATGCAAACTGCGACCAAAAACTTATTCTTTACGTGGGAGAAATAAAATGGCAGGCCACAGGAATCTGATCATAATGATATGATGCTGTTTGTCACTTTTCTGATGCACAGATTTAGGCAATGACTATTAATTTGCCCATGAAGGCCATGTGAAAAGCTGTTCTTACCTCTGTAAGGCAGTGTGCATTTTTAAAATTTTCGTCGCACTTACCAGGACACAATCCTGCTTGAAGTGATTTGGAAAACGAAATAGATTAAACGAAACAGCACTTTATTCATGAATGTTATCTCTTTAAAATTATTTGCAATCCTTTGTAATCCTGTGCAGTGGCGTAGCCAGTTATTTTTTCATGGGGGGGGCAGTGGGGTGGCAGCTTAAAATGATGGGGTGGCTACCGTTGGCAATTAAAGCGCGCATCGGCATCGCGAGCCGTACGCACGATAATTGAGCAATTGAACAAAATACTGAAAGTAGTCAGGAGTGTCATGACATCATTGACATGACAGCAATGAGCAATCACATAATTGACATGTCTTAACGACATTAACGTGTCTTAACTCAGTAACTGAAGAACGAAGTAATTTCAGTAAAAGTCACAATCACAAAATAGTAGTCGTAAGTGAATTTACAAATATATTTTCTTAATTTGTCTCAGTTGTCTTAAACCGAAGCTACAAATATCAGAATGCGAAAAAAATTGTTGTCTAATGATCAAATGTCTAAATAATAATTGGCAGTAAAAATTTCACAAACCTAAAATAGATGTATTCTACTGTTTTTGTGGTTAGCAGCAAAAACGTCAACAAACGTGGTCATGTTGAGAGCCTTGGCTCTCTCTGATTCAATAGAGAGCATAGCCTACCCAAGCTACTGAGCCTCGAATCTGTCATGCTGTTTCGCATATATGTCTTTATTCGTTTCGCAGATATGTCTTTATTCGTTTCAGTGCAGAAAAGCTCCTCTCACAAGCAGAACTGCTAACAGGTATTGCTACAGCGATCTGAGAAAGACGGTAGAGCTCATGAAATGCATCTTTGTATGGTTCTAAGAAGCTATAGCCAACTGCAAAGGAGATATTGGAACTTCACTTCCAGCCTGCTTCTTGCGTTCGATAAGTCTTCTGGCTTGATGAAGCTCATGTTGCAGATCATTTAAGTTGCTTTCATACGCTGTTGCAAAAGCAGTAATTGTGTCCAGCTTGAGAAATGATTCGCTCATTGGACTCAGTGACTGTATTCCTGTCATTATTCCACAATTCAATCCTGAAAACCTTCTATCCATTTCACCAATGATTGAGTCGAGAATTGGATAGTAGACTTGCGTTCTGAAATCTCTCTTTCCACTTATGTCTTCTCTCTGTCCAGTGGTCTCCATGACTACTGTATCTTGAAGCCTCGTTGAAACCAATCTGGGACGCAGGGATTGGGGGGGGGCAGCTGGGGTGGCAGCCCTTTCATTTGGGGGGGGGGGGGCGGCTGCCCCCCTTGCCCCCCCGTAGTTACGCCACTGATCCTGTGTAGACCTACACTCCCTACATTCGAATATGCGGTATTGGCCAATGTGGTCTCGAGATGAACTGATATCAATATTTCTCCTTTCAGATCTGAGAGCTCACACTCACTTCCAATATGATTAGACTATGTACTTATGTAAGCTTATACATGTTGTGTATGCATGAATCATGAACGCATATAATTATATGCATTGTGCTGCATTGCATATGAGAGTGCTTCCTACAGACTACAGTATACTAGGTAGACCTATTCAGAGACGCTTTCAGCGTGACAGCCCTGAGGAAATAAGAAAGTCTTCATTAAAAGCAGCAACGTGTTACCCTTGATAAGATCTTACTATGGACGGGGGAAAAGGAGGTCATTCCGCAATGAAGTGTCTACACTGGCAATTAAAGGTTGGGTCATGGTAGTCCTTGCCCGAAGAGCTAGGAGATCAAAGGAGATCAGCAGACCGGAGAGGGCGAAAAGAGATTGTGTAAAAGGGTTTGTCCACGGGTTTGTGCATCAATTAAATGATTCAAGTCATAGATGTATTTAGGAGTTTGCCCATTTTGAGATTACATGTATGCATGATGTATATAATCACCCTATATACAATTATATATATATATATATATATTATAGTCATTAGCTGTGTTCTCACTGAATGGCCGCTATAACTCCCTGCAGTCTTGCAGGGAGTTATATTGGGCGTGTGACGTGTCACATAATAAATTCCTCCCGCTTTGTATTATTGAAGAGAAGATTTTATCTCTCGACTTTTGATCCTACAGAGTAAGCTTTCAAGCAATGTGCAGTCGCCTACAGCTTGCCTACCCTAGCATTTGTGCTGCAGTTGAAAAAAGTGGGGAGGGAATTCCTTCACGTTCCCTCCCCAGGGGCGGGAATTCCCTCCCTCCCCTCCCCGGGATTTACGGCCCTGAGTGACATCATGCGAACCGTGGGTTCGTTAGTCCAAGGTAATAATGTTTTTCGACACATAAATGATGCACAAATAATAATTTTCGTATTCCAGGCCTTTATTTAATAGAAATTCACCAACACCCCAATTTACACCCGAAAACGTCAAACCCCCCCACTTTCAGAAACCGTGGGAGAACGTTCTCCCAACCCCCCCCCCCCATTGGTAGACGCCACTGGCTGGGTCCAACACCAGACAATCGAAATATGGCCAGGATTCAGACTTCAAGGTGACTCAGGATGGTGCTGGTTCCGTCCCCAGACTCTCGACGTTTGGCCAGGATTCAGACTTCAAGGTGACTCAGGATGTTGCGAGGTCAAGCCAGCAACTGACCCAGGCTCTCCCAGGTGCTAACTTCGAGCAAATAAAGGATGACACCGGTTCCAATATCAACCATATGCAGGATGACGCTGGTCCAAACCAAAAGCTAAAGCAGGATGATCGAGATTCTGAAGATGACTCTTTTCCCAGTCAACAGGTAAAGCAGGATTATAGGAATTCTTACTTCAAACAAAAGCAAGATGATGCTGGTCCCAGCCTCAAATAAACACAAGATGTCTTGCGTTCCAGCTAGCAGCTAACGCAGAACAGCGGCGTCACCAACCCCGATAAACTTCGATATTTTGCTGAAGACTTAGTCTAGGCAATGTGCATCGGACAGAATATACATGTAGGCTACGGCTTCGTTACCGGTACCGGAGTAGAAAACCAACACAGATTAAATCAGAGATTCTATTTATTTTTCGACTTTAGGTACGCTTTTTCACTGATTTTATAGACAAGCTGCAGGCTTTATTCATTCATCATAACAACCGCACCTTAATTGCTACTCTGCTACCTTTGATTCTTATATAATTATATATTATATATATATATATGAATATATAATATTATACATAGTTAGGCGGTGCATTGAAGGACTAGCTCCATCGTATCTTCGAGAACTCTATATATTACAGCTTGGAATGGTCTCCCTGTTACAATGCGCTTAATTCCCAGGAGTCACTCCACTCCAGGGCTGTTTTAAAGGAATTTTTAGAACTGCACAACCCCTTCTTTCCCTTCCCATCCTTCAGGGTAAATTACTTCCAATCGGAGAACAATGACTTTTTGCTAGTTTTAACTGCACAGAACTTGTGACAGAAATGCTTCTACAACTGCACAAAATCCATTTAGAACTGCACATTTTGTGTACAACTGCACGTTAAAAAAGCCCTGCTCCACTCTGTTCCTTAAGAACCTATAAAATGTTTTATTTAGCCGTGGTTGGGCCGGGAGCGCTTCTGAACAGCCTACTTTGAAGAGACGCTACATAAATTTCTGAAATAAATAAATATAATATGTATATATTTATAAAGCATATTTATAAAGCATATTTATATATTTATAAAGCAGGATGATAGGAATTCTTACTTCAAACAAAAGCAAGATGATTCTGGTCCAAGCCTCAACCAAACACAAGATGTCTCGCGTTCCAGTCAGCAACTAACGCAGAACAGCGTGGTCACCAACCCCGATAAACTTCGATATTTTGCTGAAGACTTAGTCTAGGCAATGTGCATCGGACAGAATATACATGTAGAATATACATGTATACATATACATGTATACGCAAATAATTATGTGTATATTCGTTTAATTAAAAAAGGCAGAACGCTGTCGGTTTACATTAGCACAATTGACAGTCTTGCCACTCAGTACTTATGGATCAGATTGTTAATAAATGTTTTTAAATAACATTTCTGGGATAAAGTTTATCGAGTCTTTGTTGGGGAGGGTGAAATTGTGAGCCCCTTGTTTGGCACTTGGACTTCGATCTCCATCGAACTAATAACTTTTTTGGACAACCCTTCTGGCTTGTTACAGCGCTCATGAATAAGCTGGTGCCCTTTGCTTGGCCTTCGAGTGACGCTTTAGATATTCATTTTGCTTTCCGTAATGCAGTCTTTAGGTTCAACCGGTCGATCTTGAGTTTAGTTTCACGAGCTACTAAGTGTCTTTGGCGCATAGAACTATATGGTCTTTGGCACATAGGCCTACACGTGTGTGTCTTTGACACATAGGCCTATAATGCGTCTTTGGCACATAAACATATATGTGCCTTTGGCACATGGGCTTATCAGAACGGGATAGAAAACATCACAGATTATATAAAGTTAAACATAGACCTTTTCAGTATTATGTCTTTGACACTTAGGCCTATGTGTCGAAAGCCTAATTAGCACATGGACTTACGTGTCTTTGGCACATGGGTCTTGCGTCATCTCACATAAACTCATGTGTCTTTTTCACATGGACATGATGGACTATTGTGCCAAAGACATATAGGTTTATGTGTTCTTGGCGCATGGAAAATATCTTCGGCACATTAACCCTTTCCAACGATGGTCGATGCAGCTGACGCGAGTCTGCCGATATGATCTGAAACACCATCTGCATAGACTATGCGGTTGTGCTCTTTCATCCTCAGGCAAAATACGGTCGGAATTATGTTCTTATAGAGTTCCGTATAATAGTAGTTTGTTTGTATGCGTACTTGTTATAGCGCCCCTTCAAGCTCTCTACTACTCAGAGGCGCTCCCGAATGCAGAGCGGACACTGCATCGGAATTTCACGCCGAAGCGCTGAACAATTGTGAGTGAAGGACTTGCCCAAGGTCCCTACGCGGCGAGGTGGATTCGATCCTACAACTTTCCTGCTGCAAGGCGACGACGCCACCACTACACCACCACGCCCCACAAGTAGTATGTTGCTGACTCTGCTCTTTTCCGCTCTATCCTCTTAAATCCTTGTCACATTCTTCACGACCTCCTCCCTCCCGATAAGGTCACTCTGTACAATACTCGACCAAGGCCACATAATCTAACCCTTCCTAGAGTTGATTCTTTTGCCAGAAGAAGTTTTATTATGCGAATGTTCTATAACTTTGCATAAATGTTTTATAATATTTATTTCCTCTGTAAACTACTGTGCGTTTGCTGGTGGTCTATTAAACTTAAAGAATATTCTTACTTACTTACTTACTTACTTATTCAACGACACTGCGGTACCAAAGGTCATCAGCGTTGTTTACTATAATTTATGCATTAGCGTCGTATTGCTTTTTTATCCATGCAAACACTGGTTGAGTTAGAGTTTCATTTATAAGACACAGTTGTTTACTATAATTATGCATTAGATTATTGATGCATTTCTTATACATTTTTGGGCAGACTATTATAATTATGTTGTGTATCGTGACTGGTGATTATTTCCGTCATTCTTGCATTGTCACGTATATAACACTTTATAGCCTAGCCTATATTTTTAAGTGCTCATTTCTGTAACCCTTCATCTTTAAATCCTAATAAAAGTTAGTGTAATAGTGTCTAAATATCATTAGGCATATACGTTTTTCGAAAACCGATTACATGGATCCGGCCGAAATTTGATTCGTAGATTCTGGTCGCTTCCCCACCAACAACAACGGTAACTTGGTCCTGCTCCGCGCTCTTTGATTCACCCGAATTTTCATCACAAATATGAAACTGCCGAGCTGAACTGTTTTTCCTCTCAAGTAAAATGCGCGCTATAAGAGATCTGCTCATTTTCGTGACATGAAACGTAATAAAGGAAACATAAGCTTCGTCAAAGTAAACGCGCGTAAACCGGAAGTTGAACAAATATTACATTGCAAATCTTGCACATCAGAGATGCCATAACCGAAGAATATCTATCTCAAGGGCTCTCAGTATAGGCCTATTGGATTATCTTACTTAGGCTAGGCCCACGTCGAGTCACAAATATCATTAGAGTGCAATAATTCCGTTCTGAAAATAAATCATATTTCTATTCAAATTTCAGTTCTCTGAGGTGTATTTCCGTTCTCGCTCTATTCTCGTTCTCCAAACAATTTTGTTCTTATTCTCATTTGCGGAAATTCATGATTATCATTTTTTGTCATTTGTGACGCAACCTGGCGCCGTTGAAACGGCGTCATAATGCGTCAGTAATTCAATAGGACACATGCTACGGATGGGTGAGGATAGGAGAGCCAACCAGGCAGTGAAATAGATTTCCAAGGAGAACCGTGGGAGAGGCAGACCAAGGAAGAACTGGAAGAACCGTTGGAGAGAATCTGGAGTGTATGGAGATGACGTGCAAGGACGCTGTAGAGTTGGCGATGGACAGAGAAGAATGGAGAAGCTACGTTGCCCGATGTGTGTATAGTCCTTCACGGGAAGGATTAAGTAACTAAGTAAGTAAGCAAGGCATTAGTTTAATCTCACATGGTCCCTCACCGCCGATTATACTTATTACTTAACCACCGTCCGAATAAACGTCACCAAGATTCTTTGTGTGAATTAGTCACGTACGGTACATTTGAGTCTCTCACAATGTGGTCGTGCTTGCCCGAGAAGGTTATAATTGAATTTTCAGCAAGCGCTTTAACCGCATTTAACAAAACGTGAGTCAGAAAACAAGTCACCTCCTTTTACCTCGTGGGTAAAATACCGTACAAAGGCACAGCACATTTGGCTATCAGTAACGCATCGGTGATCGTACGCAAGCAGGGAGGAGTCGGCCACAGCCACGATTCTTTTGCTAAGAATTGGCTTTTGATATGTAAATATTCTATTTGTAACCGTGAGGCAACCAGCCTGCTAACCCAATTCACGTCGGTCTTCATTTAAGACCACGCAAAGGGAGAGAAACATCGGATTTTACACTGATTATTTGTTACAGGTAAAGAGAAAACGTACGATAACAGGAAACTGTTCTTTTCTTGAACTTGGGATTATTGATACATTAATAGTGCTTGACATTTTGCGATGTACGACTAGTGTGGGTGGTTTCTTAATCCTGCGATTCGTAATGCTATTAGTAGGCCTACTCGCCAAGCAAAGATTCTAACGCAACCAGGAAGTTAGCACGGAGATATATATAATCTGTGCAACCCGTTTCACGAACATCTAGAAGCTGCTGAGCGTGTCGTTACCTAACAGATCTAAAGAGGTAATTATTACAAACGTCTTAATAATCCGGTCTATGGCTCAAAACCTTACACTGACTTCTGCATTGCTTAACTGCTGTATGCAGTGGCGTAGCCAGGAATTTATGATGGGGGGGGGCTGGAGTTTTTATGGCCTGGCTCTGGCCGGATGCACTTCCCGACACCAACCCAACAATATTACAGTAAATAAAAAGGGAATAAAGTGACTTACTTGACTTATGGCTTTAACGATGCTTTCGCACGTGACAGCCGCCCAGCTATGGAAAATCTCCACTTCTCTCTTTCTTGGGTTTTGTGTAGCCTCCTGTACTGACCAACCCATCTCCCGACAGTCCTCTCGTATCATGTCGAACCATCTCTTCTTTGGTCTTTCCTTTTTTCTTTTTCCATGCACATATCCGTTGACAGTAATCTTTGGATATCTGGGAATAAAGTAACAAAGGGAATATGGTAAGAAAGACAATTGTTACTACAAACATTTCTTTTGTTTTTTCTTATTTAAGTGGATAAATAACATTTAAAAACACTTTTCCTGAGCCAAAGGAGGGGGGGGGTTTGACCCCCCGAAACCCCCTTGTCTACGCCACTAGCTGTATGGTCTCAACTGCTTTCTGGTCTAACACTTTCCTCAGGTAAAAGTGCCCTCTTGTTTTGGTTCAAACTGATTTCAGGGTAAACTGTTCTCTGGCGTAAATTGTTCTCTGGCTTTAACTGGTCTCCGGTTGAAAATGATATAATTATATGGTTTAAACTGCAACCTCAACATTCTCCGGCTGAAATAATTGTTCTCAGGGTTAAAACGTTCTCTGTTTTAAATTATCCTCAGTTCAGACTGCTCTGTGGTCGATAGCTTACCGCTTTCTTGTCCAAACCTCGATCTGATTAAAATGTTCTCTATTTTAAATTGCAGGGCTTTTTAACGTGCAGTTGTACACAAAATGTGCAGTTCTAAATGGATGTGTGCTGTTGTAAAAACACTTCTGTACAGCTAAAACTAGCAAAAAATGTCCGATTGGAAGTAATTTACCATGGAAGATGGGACAGGATAGAAGGAGTTGTGCGGTTCTAAAAACTCCTTAAAACAACCCTGTTAAATTGCTCTCTGTTTTAAATGTTCTCTGGTTTAAGCTGTTATCCAGCTGAAACTTAAGTTGACCATTGATGTGCTCTAGCTAATCATGAGTCGAGATATTTTGTAATGCCAGATATAAGCTTCCTAACAAATCAATACCAAAAGCATTTTCACCAAACCTTTGTCCATGTTTCAGCGAGAGTGTTATCTAACTTAATCCAGATGATTCTATAATATATCTCACTGCTACTGATTGTCATATTATGGCAATCATCGTAACCGTAATCGTAATCTCCAAACTTTTAAAGCGCTACTCGAAAGCCAAGCGCAGGGCACCAGCTTATTCGAAAGCGCTGCGTTGAGTGAAAATAGTTGTCAAGAACAGACGGTGCAAAAGTTGTTAGACTTTCACACAGTGTCGCTAACCTGAAACCACTAGTATAGGCCAGAGGTTCCCAAACTTCTCTGGCTCGGGACCCACTTGGGAATATTTTTTCTGTCTCAGGACCCACTAAAGTGACTAAACAAAATTAGGTACAGAGTACTAAACTAACACTAACTAAGGATTGCTTCATAAATCGGGACTAAGATATGCTGATTTACATCCAGCATTTAGAAATTATCACATTTAAAACAGTAAAATTTAACTTAAGGAAAAAGCCAACATTTATTGCAATGCAAGCAACTGTTATATCAATGTAACAGTAACTAATCGTTAAATTTAAACTTTAAGTTTAAAGAATCAATGTGAAGGATGGGCCTGCATGTTACTCATAAGTAAGTCAATGCGTGGTTTAAAAGAAGTCAGACACAGCCTCATGTCATGATCTGTGCACAGCCTGTTCCTGTATTTTGTTTTCATTGCCGTCAATGCTGAAAATCCAGCCTCACACAGGTATGTGGTTGAAAACGGCAACAACACTGACAAAGCAATATCAGAGATTTCGGGAAACACAGTTGCAGCATTAAGCAAAAAAAATAGAAAGACTGCTCTCTGAGAACTTTTCCTTCAGCGTTCCATCACAGGAAAGTTCGATAAGCTGGGCTTCGTTTGCAGCACACAAAGTAACTTTATTGATATCTGCTTGAAAAGGATTACGGATCCAAGCTAGAAGCTAGTTATAGCCTAACCATAGTCAAATGTTGTTTCACTAGTTATAACGGAATAATAAAGTATGACGTTTGAGGGTTACTGGAATAAATACTGAAATTAACAGAGAAATAAGAAGAACTTTCGCGACCCACTTGCCAATGCTCTGCGACCCACTTTTGGGTCACGACCCACAGTTTGGGAAACGCTGGTATAGGCTACCCCTTCTCTGAATATACAGAATGAGATAGACACATGAACTAGAGCATACATAAATTCGTGCATACATACATACCTACATACATTTATACATACATACATACATACATACATACATACATACATACATACATACATACATACAATACATACATAAAATTATATACATACATACATACATACATACATACATACATACATACATACATACATACATACATACATACATACATACATACATACATACATACATACATACATACATACATACATACATACATACATACATACATACATACATACATACATACATACATACATACATACATACTTACATACATACATACATACATACGATATAAGTCATCCGTGTTTCGGTAATATTCATGCAATACGATTTTACTTCCTGATTCAACACTGACGTTCGTTGAGAGTGCAGTCATCCGTGGCTCGTGAGAATGAACAGCAGCGGACCGAACCGTGCCTTTGAACAGCGCACGAAAGCATTATTCAGCGCAACTAGGAAGAAATTCAACGACATAATATTATTATACTCTATAGCACTATGCAAGAGACCAGCATACAACTCCCGAATAGCCTGATGGTACACACCCAAAGTATTTTAACCATTGAGCGTGGAACTCACGCAACTGAAAAGATTAGTTATGCAGACTAACACAGTTTCCAACATGAATTCATTTCCTCCCAGATAATTAAGCTATAGCTGACAAATCTGCCGTTAAGGACATCATTACGTGAGTGTGCATGTTTGTTTTATAAATACATGCAGCGCAGCAGTGTTCTGTTCTGTTGAAATGCTAGGAGGCAAATACTTGCTGCTATTGCATTACTACTGCTACTGCTACTGCTACTACTACTACTACTACTACTACTACTACTACTACTACTACTACTACTACTACTACTACTACTACTACTACTACTACTACTACTACTACTACTACTACTACTACTACTGCTACTACTTCTACTACTACTACTACTACTACTACTACTACTACTACTACTACTACTACTACTACCACTACCACTACTACTACAACAACTACTACTACTACAACTACTACTACTACACTACTGCTACTACTACTACTACTACTACTACTACTACTACTACTACTACTACTACTACTACTACTACTACTACTACTGCTACTACTTCTACTACTACTACTACTACTACTACTACTACTACTACTACTACTACTACTACTACTACTACTACCACTACTACTACAACAACTACTACTACTACTACTACTACTACTACACTACTGCTACTACTACTACTACTACTACTACTACTACTACTACTACTACTACTACTACTACTACTACTACTGCTACTACTACTACTACTACTACTACTAGGCTACTACTACTACTACTACTACTACTACTACTACTACTACTACTACTACTACTACTACTACTACTACTACTACTACTACTACTACTACTACTACTACTACTACTACTACTACTACTACTGCTACTACTTCTACTACTACTACTACTACTACTACTACTACTACTACTACTACTACTACTACTACTACTACTACTACTACCACTACCACTACTACTACAACAACTACTACTACTACTACTACTACACTACTGCTACTACTACTACTACTACTACTACTACTACTACTACTACTACTACTACTACTACTACTACTACTGCTACTACTACTACTACTACTACTACTACTAGGCTACTACTACTACTACTACTACTACTACTACTACTACTACTACTACTACTACTACTACTACTACTACTACTACTACTACTACTACTACTACTACTACTACTACTGCTACTACTACTACTAATAATAATAATAATGAACATTGTTACAATAATAATAATTATTATTTTTATTATTACTCTTATATACATTATTACAATTATTATTATTGTCATTGTCATTAACAACGTTAATGAGCACGGTCATCATTATCAGTTTCATATTTTTTTGCTATTAATACTACTAGATTAAGGCCTATGGTTATTTGCCCAATGTGGCCATAATCCCTCAGGTGTAAAATACTAATTGGCAATGTTAACTCTGGTCTGGTCATTCGCTTTCGATATCTGGAAGAGCATACGTAGGCTAAATGCTCTGAAATGTTGAATCGCAACCGAGAGATATTGTAACAAGTAACTGATTATTTTCTTTTGGGTCCTCCTGAATATGGTCCAGTACTGCGATGATTGTTCGACAGGGTGGGCCATAAAAAGACCACCTCAGTTTTTTTTATATTGCCATAAAATGATGAAATCATTTTGATGAAATCTGGACATCATGTGTAAATATGAATTGTCTTTATAACAGGGCTTTTTTAACTTGCAGTTCTACACAAAATGTGCAGTTCTATATGGATTCGTGCAGTTGTAGAAGCACTTCCGTCACGTTCTGTGCAGTTAAAACTAGTAAAAAAGGCCATTTTCCTCAGATTTAGAGTAATTTACAATGGAGGACGAGAAAGGAGAGAAGAGGATGATGTGCAGTTCTAAAAATTCCTTTAAAACAGCCCTGCTTTATAAGCATGTAAAATTTCATTTCGAAATTCTTTCTTCTGGTCAGAATATATTGGCAAAAACCTTAGGGGTCGTTTTATGGCCCAGTCTGTACACGCTGTCGCAGAGACTTCGCTGGGCCTCTAGCGGGTAGCTGTTTGTCCCTCGTGTTGGAACCTCAGCCTGTGATGCTTTCTCAGTTGTAGGTCCATCTGTCTGGAATAGTCTCTCATTGGAGAAACGCCTGTTACCCCAGGGTTGGCTCATCAGTGTTTTACAGGCTCCCTCAAACATTTTGTGTCACCGTGGTTGCACTGGGAACGTTTCTGAGAGGGTTTCTTGGAGGGCATTGAATAAATTCTTGAAATGAATGAATGAAGGAATGAATTAACGAATGAACGAATGAATGAATGATGGAATGAATAAATGAATGAATGTAAGAATGAATGAATGAATGAACAGGCTGCCTCGACGCAGTTGTGAAATGTTCATAGCTAAAACTTGACAACTCGTTTTGTTGTTCTTACAGTTGTGCGATCCATAGAGACTTTTTACAAGAGACTATGCCACCCACCTGCCGTTCCATTGTGTTTCTGTTGATGAGCACAGTGCTTTTGTCTCATTCGTCTTCGGCGACCATTGAAGATTCAGTGGAACTATTGTCGGACGCATCAAATGCTCAGCTCAGTCCAAATGGCGCGTGGTCATGCTGCACTAAATCTGGATCCTGCGTCCAAACCTCGCCGTCAGAGCCTCCCTCGTGTGCTTTCGATGACGACAGCTCCACTAGATTGACGTTAGCTGCCGGACAACGCAAGGCTACGATCACTGTCGATCTGGACCCAGGAGCGATCGTAAGAATAATTATCATCTTTAATAGGCCTATATATCTCAAAGTTTGTTCCTCCGTTTGTAAGTTTGTATGTCCGGATGTATTTTGACTCTAAACGCTCAGAAATGACAGAGCGTCGGTCTACCAAAAGTTTTGCAATTGATTATTACCCAAACTTTAAGGTCAGGATGACTATTTTGAGCTCTCAATTCACTTCAGAACCCGAGAAATTAGCGTTTTAATCAGATTTAATCAACATTTGCGCATCGCGGCATTAGTAAACAATTAGGCCTATGCACAAGAACGCAGATCACGGATGTATTATTAGGAAAGAGACGGCAGTCCGCATGACGTCATTTTCGCCCAATAATAATTTCCGTTTATCAGCAGAACAGAACAGACAGCCTGCAATAATTGTATTAGGCCGCAGTCAAGACAAACCCGGTGTAAAGGTTTCAAATTACCCCCTCCTAAACATTACCCCCCCGCCCCCGGTAACTTGAAACCGGTCTCAGATTACCCCCCGGAAACTAGATTTGCATCAATTATCGCATTTATTGCACTAAAAAAATCATAAAAATCATCCCGCTTCTTGTTTTGGTCTGAAGAATTTCATCCGTCATCCAACTTCGTGGCATGTTTTCAATTTTTTGATCGAAAAAAATAATAGCCTCGAAGCCATTTCTCCATTGTAATTTCAGCGGCGATAAGTATTTTAGTTACAGATGAAAATATTGATAACAAACCACGAAGTGGGATGACGGATGAAAATCTTTTTTAAAAAACAAGAAGCTGGATGATTTTTCTGATATTTTTAGTGCAATAAATGCGATGATTGATGCAAAATACGGTTTTCAGGGGGGTAATGTTTAGGAGGGGGTAATTTGAAACCTTTACACCGGGTCATGTTTGGCTTTTTCGAGAAGCGGGGGTGGGGTGGAGGAGTGGCGAAAACACGAAATTTAGCGGTCAACGCTGGGTACCCCAGAGGAGTAGTGTTGAAAACCCTAAATTTCCCGGGCAACGCCGGGTAACACATCTAGTAATCTAACAAACTGGCACAGCGTGGTATGATTGACACAGCGCAGTATGATTGCAATTCCATGGCAGGGCTAAAAGATAAATGCCTCGACATTGATTTTCGTGATTTTGACGGGTTCCAGCCGGGTCGCTTGTTGAAGAAAAATTAATGAGATGCGAATGACTAAAAAAGGTCTTCAGGTGCCAAACTAGGTAAAAAAAAGACAGGATTTTGGAAAATTTTGATCAAATGCATGCTGAAAAAGTCGTCAGAAAAATTTTCGGATTAAGGCCGTCGACTCATACGCCAAAGTCAGACCCGGCAACTTTTCAAAACCACGTTCAGCCCTGTTTAATGTTAACAAAAGAGACACACCGCTAGTAGGTACAAAAAAATCAGTGATCAAATGGAATAGAATACCCAAGAATGTCTTTAACCATGTCTGTTGGATTTATCTTGCATGGGAGAGAAGAAAATGACTAAAATCACAAAAAGAATTATTGTAGAATTTCTATGTTTATGATTATCCGCATTGTAGTCTGGAACGACTCTGAGTTGAGAGATTGAAAAGGCGCTATAGCAAATACGAGAATTAAATTTTAAAAATTGACTTTAGGACGTCACCCTATATTACTTTCTTTAGTATTATTTTTAAAAACTTACTATTTCCGATCCAATTTATCCGTTGTTACTGACACCGTTAGGCCTAACTGTTATAGATTGATTACTTCGAAGTGTCATTTGATGAGTCTGGAGTCATGCCCGGCTCAGTTGCAATGACTCTGTTTGGAAATGACGTAACATGGACGACGTATAACAACAAGAGCTGCCAACCAAGAGACAGAAATCTAAGAAAAGAAGGATCTCTCTACTTTAGCTGTACACCGTTAGTACTTGATTTATTTATTTCTCGCATTAGCTATTATAGCGCCCCTTCAACTTGTGGCCCAGCGCTGTTTTTAAGGAATTTTTAGAACTGCACAACTCGTTCTTTCCTTTACCATCATCCATGATTCCATGATAAATTACTTCCAATCGGAGGACAAAGACCTTTTTGCTAGTTTTAACTGTACAGAAGTGCTTCTACAACTGCACATTTTGTGTACAACTGCACGTTTAAAAAAGCTCTGTTGTGGCCATTATATGCAAGGTGGACTATATACAAAGTGAACCCATTAGGTTTTTTGATAATATTGTGGCCAGGAGTAGGCTTAAACCATCTGAATTTGTCTACTTTTGTTGCGTTTTGTTTTGGGATGGTCAAAAACAGTGGGTGGATTCAATAAAGGTGACATAACTTTTGCTCTGTTTGTGAAAGTTGGCTGCGCATTCGATAACACAATGGCATGGAGATCAGCGTATTTGAGTTCGATTTCCGAAGCCCCCGTAGGATAGATGTGCTTCGTAGGCTGAGGTGTAGTGCGTTTATCGTGTGCACATACCAGTGCGTTCCCCGATCAGTTCGCACTGCCATCCTCTCTGGTAGTGTAATAAGTGTATCCTCGTCTTTCCCTTGTCTGAAAACTTGCTTTTTTCTCAGCGCTTCTAGAAGGCTCTTGCTGCGAGAAGCGCTTTATAAATGGTCAGGTACAATACAATACAGTACAATCAGCGCCGTGTAGACCTGTTGCAGGTCGTCTCTTCTGTAAGTAGCTAAGTTTGATGTCAATAATATTACTGCACAACTTGTACAATGTAGGCCTACATTTATTGCGCTGTGCGTTTTCAGGCGTTTCATTGAAGAAATATTATTTTTTGCCCTGAGATACTTTGTTCCACCAGGGACTTATAAAAAGTTAAAAGCAATGTGCCTGGAACGGCTGAACCTCATCCATTTCGGGCGTGGGTCTTCTGAAGGAACCACTAAATGCTATGGAGTTGAAGCGCTGAATTGTGATTGAGAGCCTCTGAAATAAATAGCTGGTCTCTCGCGGTTCACCAGTAGCTAGTGTGAGAATGCGTCGTGGCGACCCATGTCCGAGATAAAATCGAGGCCTGCGCTGTTGATGGGGCCCAGTGTTTCCATGGCAAGGGGGATAAAAACGTGCGTATATAGAAATGAGTAGTATTTCTGCATCTTTCTTTCCTCCGCTATACACGCGGCTTGGGCTGCTGATGCTGCGATGTATGACGGCGCCAGTGTATCTATTGTCATCATCATCATCATCATCATCATCATCATCATCATCATCATCCTCATCATCATCATCATCATCATCATCATCATCATCATCATCATCATCATCATCATCATCATCATCATCATCATCATCATCATCATCATCATCATCATCATCATCATCATCATCATCATCATCATCATCATCATCATCATCATCATCATCATCATCATCATCACCATTGTTAGTATTATTATAATTATTATTATTTGGAGATGCTCTTATACGATGCAGGCTTAAGAGATTTCTTGCTGTATATCATATCGTAGGGCTGGATCATATTGGAGAGCTTCTGTTCCGGAGGGATTATTTTCTGCCCGGAACGGTTCCAGTGGTTGGCTGTGGTGGAGAAATTTCTCTCAACTTCAATTAACGATAGAAGCCAACGATGCAGACTTCAACATCCGGTCTACGAATAGCTCTATCGTCATTACCGACGTCCTACTTTACGGATGGTAAGCGCCGCTAAAATTTCAATTCTGCGTCATTCTTAAGGTGTATTGTATAGTATCTATAAATTCACCTTTCACAGTGCAAACGAATCAGAGGCGCTCCTAAGCTAAACTAAGAGAGAGAGAGAGAGTAAAAGTGGGTCTGAGACACCGGAAAGAGGCGCTTGTCCCACCAGTTAAAAAGGAGCAACGCGTTGAAGGAGGAAGCTGGTTCCACAATGCAGGGCCAATGAGACCAGAGGCTCGCATTTTAGCCATGGTAGTCTTAGCTCACGCGACGAAGAGACCATGCCAATCAAAGAAGCGGAGCGGGCGAAGAGAAGTGGCCAAGGTCAGCAAATGGACGAGATCAGAAAGATACTTGGAAGCTCAGCCAATATGAGCCCGGTAAATTAGTGCCAGAACCTTGCTCGTGGTCGATGAGAAGATGCAGAAACATTAGAACAAAATAATGAGGTCGTCTCATCTTGTCTTGTCTTTAACGGTACCGTCCTCGGATCGAGGGTAGGTCGCTCCACAGACAAGTTTTCTCCATCTTTCTCGATCCTTGTTTCTGTCATCATCTGATCGAAAGGCATCTCCAACCAACCTATGATATTTGCAATCCAGCTCGTCCTCGGTCTTCCCTGTGCTCTTCTCCACGGTACTTTGCCCTGTATAATCTCTTTTTCCAGACAGCGTCCTTCTTTCCTCATCAGATAACCGAAGCAAGACATCGTCATTCTATTGATCGAGTTGAACAGACATCTTCCACTCCCGCCGCTTCCAATACCCATACGTTTGTTTCTTGTTCGTCTGAATGAGACCGTAATGAGACTCAAATATCAACCTTAATTGGCGTCATAACGTAGTGAACATATTTGAGTAAATAATTGTTTCTTGCAGGAATCAGCCGAGTGATGTATGTAACTGCCATCCGGTTGGTGTTGAAATTGCCGACAATCCGTGCGATGCTAATCGGACATGTAGATGCAGAGTTGGAACTATTGGCGCCCAATGCGTTCCGGTTAGTCTTCGAAAATTCCCGATTTTTGCTTTTTCTTATACTAGTCGTTAAGGAAGGAAAGCGAAAAGGCGGGACTATACTTCAATGTAAAGAAAACAAAGGTTATGACAACTGCAACATGCGAACACTTTGAGGTGGATGGAGAAACGATAGAGGTAGTATCGAGCTTCACATTCCTTGGATCTATGATAGAGAAGAAGGGAAGAAGTGATATGGAAATGAGACGGAGGGTAACAATGGGAAAAACGGCAATGAACGGTCTGGGAAAGATTTGGAAGGATAAATACGTGAGCAGGGAAACAAAGAAAAGATTGGTAAGAGCACTGATCTTCCCAGTGATCCTATATGGATGCGAGAAATGGACAAAGACACGGGATATGGAAAGGAAAATCAACGCGTGCGAGATGTGGATTTGGAGAAAAATGTTAAGGATTTCATGGACGGAGAAGAGAACTAACGAATCGGTGCGCGGGGAGCTCGGAATAGAAAGAGAGAGAAGACACTGCAGCAAACAGCAACTTGGAGGAAATTGAGCTACTTCGGCCATGTGATGAGATCTAACTGTTTGGAAAAGGAGTTGATGACGGCATGCGGTGAGGGAAGGAGAAGACGCGGAAGACCAAGGAAGAGATGGTTAGATTAGGTGCAGGAAAAGTCTTGAATGAACCTGGAGGAGCTAAGAGAGGCGACAAGAGAGAGGAGACACTGGATCAAGTTGAACATCAAGACTGTCGCCAGAGCTCCAAGAGCTGACGGCACCAGGTGACCAGATGAGTCGTTACTATGCTCTCTATCTCCTTCCCTCCTTTCCTCCTTCCCCTCTCTCCCTCCTTAGTCTCTCTGTTTCTGTCTCTGTCTATCTTTCTCCTCTTGAGCTGCGATGTGACCTTCTAGCTATACCAAATATCAAAAACTCCACCTCTCGCTCTTTCCCCCACAGGTCTTCCATTAAAAACTGAAAACATTGCTTTTTTACAAATCCTATCCTGATTCATCATCTCCTCCTCACATCCCTCGTCATTTCAACTCTAAACACCATCCACCGACCACCTTACATGTAGATGTCCGTTAGTTTGCTGTATTACTCTCCGTACTTGACCCTCTGCCTATCGATTTTGTTTTGTGAATAAACTGTGAATAAGCTGGTTACCGAGACTTCGCTTTTGTGGGCTCTGTATACTATAATTATAGTTTCGAGATTACGATTACGATTAACTCTGTCTCATGTAACAATGTAACATCATCAGTCATTACATGCTGAAGGTTGCCGTAATTTCATTTCACGTCTTCGACTACCACTCAAAACTCGACTATAATTGCAATTTCCTTTTCTTCAACATTTATTCTACACAACTGAAGCGTCTCCAACTTAGTCTATTCAAAATTCATTAGCCAGCTCAAGCCGTCACCAGAACTCCCAAACATCATCACATAACTCCAATCCCAATCGTGAATGAAAATCCCAGAACGAACTCCTTACAATAATTCTCTCAGCCTAGATATCTTCGTGAACTCTCTACCACTCAGCCAATCCGTTCTATACCTGATCATCTGCCTGCCTTACGCTTTCTCAACCTACGCATCTCAAGTTCTCCAACCGAGCCATATCAAACACTGCACCACGCCTCTGGAATGATCTCTCTCCTGAATTCCGCTCTTTTCCCGTTCCTCCGCCATCCTTTTCGGTCACCCACCATCACCTTCCTAAGGCTCCTCTATCTAAACTCCGCCACTGGTTGCACTCTGCCAGTGCCAGACGGGAGGCCCAGACCCAAGCCTGGATAAAGGAGGAGGGCGTCGCTCATGGCCTCTGTTACTACACAGTGACGTTAAACTGCAACTACTACTACTACTATCCATTGCTCGCTCTCCATTCGAAAATAAAGTCTCACCTATTTAGGCACTCATACTCGGACTCACCTGATTTTTCGCCTTCCAACTCTTGACCTTAACAGCTATTTTGCGGCCTCTGATTCTATATGTAACCGGATAACGACCTCCTTCGGACTATTGCTTTGGATAAAACTTCTGACTTGACACATATCTCGTGAATAAGCAGGTGCCCTGCTGCGCTTGGCTTCCGAGTGGCGCGCTAGAAAGTTTAGAGATCGCGATTACGACTGCGATATCCCTTAAAACCATGGGCGCCCGCAGAAATTTTTTTCAGGGGGGGGACAAAATTTTCGATGATCGCGGTTAAATGTTTTAGTAGCCAGGGCTTGAAGATGCAAAGCCGGAAATTAAGAACACGAGTATTTTTTAATGAGGTTTCTTAATGCAAACTTGTCAGTTTCATTTTGTGTATCAGCTTTAACAGGAATAGTTTCTTCTTTATTGAGAAGAAATTTGTTAAAAATAAAAAAGTAGATTTTGAAAGTGGATTCCTGAAGTGGCGCGATACTATTATAAGTCCATTGAATGAATGAATAAATGAACAAAAAAATAGGTATCAGATTTCAAGGTTACAAGTGTTTCTCTAGCTACTTCTACATTGTAATAATAATTTATAGACTTCTAAAGCACCACTCGAAAACCGATCGCAGGGTTCCAGATTATTCACAAGTGCTGCATCGAGTCAGAATGCTGTTCAAAGGGAAGTCAGAATAGGTCCGAGCCCGGTAGCCAAAGCATAATGCGGGCGTCGTTAACGAAGGGGAGGATCCGAGGATCAGATGAGTGGGAGGAGGTAGTAGGCCCCAGTGGCGGCGCCAGACACTTTTTGTAGCCAGGGCATAGCCAGGGCAGTCGTACAAGTAACCAGGGCAGAGGGCGAGTCGCGTGCTTAGTAGTATACGGGCTAACATAGGCCTTTAATTTTGCGCTATCGTGCATGCCATCAATCACCCACCGTACGTACACTATTAGGGTTGGCTGGTCAGATGATCAAATGGGCCAGGGCGAAGCCATGGAACCGAACACTTTGACATTTGAAAAGCAAACCTTAGAAACCTTGTACAGGGTGGGCCATAAAAAAGACCCCCCCCCTATAAAGTGTTTTGCCAATATCTTGGCCAGAAGTAACAATTTAATAACAAATTTGCAGGTTTAAAGACAATTCATATTTACGCAAAGTGGCCAGATTTCATCGCAATATTTCAAACAGAACAAGAGTTATATAACTTTTAACAACCGACTTTTTGGCGAATCAAAAATATAATGCAGCAGAAAGTAGCAACAAAGCGATTTTTTATGTCTCATCTCAAACAATAATAATATTGCTGTTATCAAATTAACATGATAGTACATCACATTCTGCAGTGTTCCATGTGTCCACCACCAATCGTAATCGTAATCGTAATCTCGGGACTTCTACAGCGCCCACAAAAGCCAAGTCGCGGGAACCAGCTTATTCACAGGCGCTCAATCAAAACAAAATCGGTAGGCAGCGGGTCAAGTCCAGAGAGTCAGGCAGGCAGATAGATGGACAGCTAAGGTGGGTGATGTTTAGAGTTGAAGTGACGGGGGATGTGAGTAGAAGAGGAAGAATCAGGATAGGATTTTTGAAAGAGCAATGTTTTCAGTTTTGAGTGAAAGACCTGTGGGGAGATAGCGAGAGGTGGAGTTTTGGTGAGTTCGTATGATGGGTCGGAAGTTTGCCGAAGTGCTGGCGGAAGTTTGTTCCAGAGAGGTGGAACGGCAATGGCTATGGAGCGGTTTGCGAATTTCAGTGATGAAGTGATGGAAGGGCGAAGCAGGGTAATAGAGGATGAGGAGCGTGTTGAACGAGGTGGCTGGATGGTGAACAACTGACGAAGGTAGAACGGCTGGGATGATTGAAGTGTATTGTAAGTGAGTGAGAGGACTTTGTATTCGATGCGTTCAGGTATTTTGAGCCAGTGAAGTGATTTCAGAACAGGAGTTATGTGGTGACGTTTGGGGGTTTTCGTCACTGCACGAGCAAGGGCATTCTGGATAGCTTGGAGGCGATTAATTTGGGTTATATCAATGTTTAGGAAGAGAGAGTTGCAGTAATCAAGTTTCGCATGAACTATGGATGTGGCTATTGTGGATGCAGTTTTAAAGTCGAGCATAGGTCGGATTCTGCGGAGATCTCGTATGTGCATGAAACAAGTGCGGGAAAGTTGGGTTATGTGGTCGGAGAAGTTGAGATGCTGGTCAAAGATTACACCGAGGTTTCGGACAGGAGAATTTGCGGAGAAAGTGTGGTTGGAAGAAGAGTCATTGTTGAAGGAAATAGAGGGATCAGGAATTTTCTTGAGTTGTTCTCTGAGGCCAATTAGTATGAATTCTGTCTTGGAGGGGTTAAGGCAGAGGAGATTTGAGGTCATCCAAGAGGTGATTTGGGTGACCACAGAGAGAAGAGTATCTATGGAGTCAGAGAAGCTGCTTGGAGAGAAAGAGATGAATAGTTGGGTGTCGTCAGCATATAGATGATGGTCGACTGTGGATGCTTTTATGAGTGAACTGAGTGGAGTGGTGTAGAGGATGAACAAGAGGGGCCCGAGGACGGAACCTTGCGGAACACCACAGGTAAGAGGGCATGATTGAGATGATGTTTCAAGTGTTTTGACTGAGAAAGTGCGTGATGAGAGATAAGACTGAATCCAAAGAAGAGCAGTGTCGGTAAAGCCAAACCAGGAAGAAAGTCTTTGGAGTAGTATGTTGTGGTCGATGGTGTCAAAGGCTGCAGAAACATCAAGGAGGCAAAGGCAGGAGACTTGTTGATGAGAAATGGCAGAGACAAGTTTATTGTAGAGGGAAGTGAGAAGTGTTTCGGTTGAGTGCTTTGCCCACACTTGTTTTGAGTCTTTTGCACAGTTTTTGATGGACTTAGTGATGTGTTCCAGAGTTAAACCTTCCCAATCAACTCCAATGCGACCATCAATTTTCAGTCTCTTATCGTTCTTGGTTTTGGCTGCAGATTTCTCGAGCAATAGATCTCCACAGTTGATAAAATCATCGGGTGCAAATCCGGATATTTGGAACCATTGGTCTTCTCAATGAAACCAGTACAGTAATATTGACGTTGAACCGACCTCCTTTCATAAACATCTCTTATCTCTCGATTTCAATTTAGCTCTTCATTTCTCTGCAATACCTTTTTTTTAATCAGATTAAGCGTCGATTAGGCTATAGTCTTATCTCCAAGACCTTGCTCATGGAGTGTATGAATACAAATTTTGCGTGCCATCGACACCTTGGGAATTTTAATTTGATAGAGATTTCGATTTTATTATTTTAAAAACAAATTAACTAATCAGAAATTTTCTTTATTTAAAAACCTGACAGTCATCTTGCTAAATGATGTCACAGCGACGTGCAGCTTTGCTGGTAGGTCTACCTGCTTTTTCTAAATAATAATAACTTTTTTTCTGTCAATAACAAGTTTATTTGACACCAATTATTTGAGATGTTGCCTAATAAATTCGTTTTTTGCTACTTTTTACTGCGTCGGGTTTTTGAATCGTCATAATTATAGCAGTGAGTGGTCTCGCTAAAAGTGATATATAACTTTTGTTCTGTTTGAAATATTTGAATGAAATCTGGCCATCATGTGTGAACATCAATTGTCTTTAAGCATGTAACATTTCATTTAATTACTACCTCTGGCCAAGATTATGGGCAAAAAACTTTAGGGTAATTTTATAGCCCAACGTGCAGACCAATTTCTGTGACTTAGTGAAGCATTGCAAATCCTCTTTCGAATAGCATTTCGAAAGCAAAGCGTTCAGTAAATAAAGTAACGCAGTCAGGTATATACATGTACATGTAGGTCTATTGTCTACGGAAATGCTTACGCTTCATCTGAAAAACAATAAAGCGACAGCTGGGCCTACGCTGTTAGTTGTATACGGCAATGTGGATAAACAGCACAAAAAATTTTCCCTGCAAGAACTTTTGCCCAACCAGAATTTTTGCCCTGCCAGAATTTTTCCCTGTCAGAACTTTTGCTCGTCCAAAATTTTACGGTCTTTACCTGCCAGAATTTGTGCCCTGCCAGAACTTTTGACCTGCCAGAAAATTGCCCTGCCACATTTTGTTCTCTTCATGAACTTTTGCCCTGCCAGAATTTTGCCCTGCCAGAACTTTTTGCCCTGCCAGAGAGCGTACGGACGTGAAAAGTAAGAAGCAATAGGGCCTATGCCCGAACAAATTCTCCCGGGGTAAAATTTCTGGCAGGGCAACGACCAGGGCAACAGCCAGGGCAAAGGCTTTTTCACCAGGGCATTTGCACTGCCATGCCCTGGCGTAGCGCCGCCACTGGTAGGCCCCTATCGATTCTTTTGAGCAGTTTTGGGTGGAACTCCCGAGGGGTGATAACCAGAGCCCTTTATCCAAGGTTTTCTATAGTTTGACATCCCTATAGATTCTATACTTTCAGCATGAAAAATGGACAAACTGCAGCCTGGCTTCTAGCAGACTTTGATTTATATAAGCTGATCTCCCTGTCGTAGGGTCTACTTGAATTCAGTGCACTGTTGAGAAATTTCAAATTTTGGCATTGGTAGGCTATTGATACCTAATTTTGTGCAGTTGTGAAAGGTTGCATGACAGCGAGGTTCCAATCAAGTAGGCCAAAATCGATAGGCCTACTATTTTCATGGGCGCCCGCCGGAGGGTTAAAAGCCAATGGTCATTGTTCCAGCCTTTAGCAAGATGTTGACAATGCAAGGCGGAAAATTGAGAGCATGTTTATTTCTATAGAGATTTCTAAACATATATAGATTTCTGGCTTTCACTGTGTGTATCGTTCGTGTCATTAGTGCTTTAATGCGAAGAAATTTGTTAAAAAACCAAAAGTAGCAGTTAGAAAAATAAGTGTAAATTTTCCAGCAATTGCCCCCCTTGCCCCTATGTGCGGGCGCCCATGCTTAAAACACATCTACTAAGAAACGTTTTATTTGCATTATGACTGTCTCCATAATGTCCTGAACGTTGTCTGTTTCAATTGAATCTGTGTCAGCTTAACAACTTAAAATACAGGAGTTGACTGATTGATTGTTTGACTGATTCAATGATTGGTAATGATGATGATGATGAGTTTTCTGCACGAAGGCTGGTCCATTGGTTTTTGTGTCACAAGCTGTGAAATGCGTTCGGTACATTTTTCCGTTGCCTTCCTCACATACAAGTTAAGCTGGACTAATACAAAATACATTTAATTTATTAGATTTAAACATAATATTGACTACTGTCGTGAACTTCAAGAACTTGTATGAGTTTTATACCAGTTATGCCGGTGTCACGAAATAGAGTAGGCCTATCCCCCGTATTAATCGTATCCTCCCCAAATGAAGAAAAGTCGAAAAAGTCACTTCCGCGTGTATTTTGTGGCAAATTAATTTTCATATGCTTTGCTTTGAACAATGACACTAACGGGTATGTTTATTCCTACTAGATAATTTTTTTGATTTGGTTTTAAAACACTTAAAAACCCTCAGAGTCACTAAGTAAATTCGAGTTGCCTTTCTCTGAACATTGCTTAGTACACTTAAAACAATTAGAGTCACTTCAAATTTTGATTAGAGCAAAAATGTTTCAATTATACGCATTTTACAAAAGGGGATAGATTAATTCATCCTCCCGGATAGCTTTCAGAGGGGATACTCCGTTTCGTGTCACCGGCTCGTTATCAATTTCAGATACACTGTTTGTTTGTATGTGCACTTGTTGTAGTGCCCCTTCAAGCACCCTACTCAGAGGCGCTCCCGACTGCAGAGCGTACACTGCATCGGAGTTTCACCCCGAAGCGCTGAGCAATTGCAAGCAGTGCTAAAAGTGTGGAAAAATACGTGCGTGGACGCGCCTTACCTTTCTAAAAGAAGTGCCTGAACTCTCCTTACCTTTCCAGTCTGTGCTGGCCAATAAGTGGCAGGACGGCGTTCAGACTTTAAAATAAGTGCATAGACGCCGTCCATGACCGTCCAGGCACACTTTAAGCCCTGATTGCAAGTGAAGGACTTGCCCAAGGTCCCTACGCGGCGACTTGACGTGGATTCTAACCTCGAATCTTCCGGCTTCTAGTCAACGACGCCACCACTACACCACCGCGCACCACAAATTGTACCTCTGCTACTCCTAGTGATTTGGCTGCTGAGCATACTGTCCTCAGTTCAAACGCAGCACAGCAATGAGGAAACTTTTTGGAATAGCTTATCTAACATCTTACGGCATGAACTCCATGGTTCTTTTTCCTTCTACTTTGTAATTTTATGGAAACCATTCTGTTAGATCTTGTGTGTTTTTCTGACTCTGGCTCGGGAAAGTCTTTGACGAATCGATCCACAATTATTATCTGTGATTGTGCACTAATTACGACACGGAATGCGGCCATTTTCATTTTTTTAGATTATCTTCGAAATTCCGAGAATATATGCCAACGGATCGAATTCAGGACAAACATTGTACCTAGAAAAGACCAACGTTACAGGAATCTACCTGCAGAACATTAGCAGTTTAACAATCGGAAACGATTACAGATGCATACTATCAAAAATGTACGTGATATATTACCAGTGATTTGATGACAACGTTTAAAATGACTAAGTAATAATAATATTCTTTGTTGAAATAATCCGGTTGCAATGACAGACAGCAACAGTTAAAAATATACACTATAAACTGTAAAAACCCTAAGGTTTTAAACACGGAGAGGGCGTATAGCGGTTGAAGGAAGAGGCAAAACCAGCAATTTGTCGGGCACGCCGGGAACCTCTGAGGGTTGGGCTGTGTAAGGGCTGGGTGGGGCGGGCTCCGGGCGGATTGTGGATTCTGGCCGTTCAGTGATGAGTGTGGGAGGGGAATAGGGAGAAAGGGGGAAGGGTGGGGACAGGGGTAGGTGTATGGCTGGGGTGGTGCGCGGTTGGCGCGAAAAGCTTAAATTTAAGGCGGCGCCGGTGTAGTGCGAGATACTATCCGGCAACAGAAACTATCCGGAAACCGCTGTCATTGGTTCACGTGACATATGACGTCAGAGAGCAACGCTAGATGGCTCAGCCTCGTTTTCGTTGACAAATACGATCCGGGCTGCTTGCATAGTTGCTCGCGGAAAATAAAATGCGAATTCTTTATAAATAATATTACATAATTATAAATCCCTCTCTCTTTAGTCCATTAAATATTAAAATAATGTATTGTTCTTGATAAATAGATGTAATTTATCAAGAACGAAACGTTATTGTAGGCTAATCTTCTTGCTTACCAATATCTCCGAAAATTTGGTCGGGACTTCTGAAGATTAGGCCTAAGCTATGTAGCCTGCGATCCCTGGTTTTAAGCCTGCGGAGGAATAGTAGAGCAACCATAACGTTGTAAACAGTATTAAATAATTGCCAGAGTTAAGGGGTGATGGACACGAACCGATCGAGAGGTTGAGTTGTTCTGAGGATGGATGATATATAGTTAGTTGCAGCTGTTTCTTTCGATTCACAGAATCTGCAGAGATATAATATTATATACGGTAATATTTGCAGTTTAGCGTCACTGTATGATAACGAAACTCACTAGCGACGCCCTCCTTCTTTATTCAGGCATGGGCCTGGCATTTGCAGAGTGCAACCGGTGACGGAGTCAGACAGATGTAATTTAACAGCATTTTAAACTTTAAAAAAAATCGTTCGACACCCTAATTTCTTGTATGAAGTTCCTTAATAAACGATCCACTTTCCAACACGGAATTTCCATTCTAAAAATAGAAAACAAGTTTCTACTGACTGAACAGCGCTTCGATCATAAGAATCACGTTTTGTTCAAAATTTACTTGCACACTCGCAATGTTACTAGATCACTATAATATCACTTACATGCATGTATTACAATGACTCTTTGCATACCGAGTTATATGCTTCATGAAGCGAATTATTCCTAATAAACATCGAAAAGCAACCCGGATAGTATTTGTCAACGGATACAATCTCGCACGTATGTCGTGCGAGATTGTATCCGACAGCAAAGTGGGCGTGGCCGGATAGTTTCTGTTGCCCGGATAGTATCTCGCATGACACCGGATACCCAAGAGGCGTAATGGAGGAGTGGAGCGGGTGCGGGTGGAGCGGGGCATGGTGCGGTGGATCGCGTTGAATACTGCAGAGAGTGAGGTCGGGGTGGGTGCGAGATAAGGTGGGGAGTGGCTGGATTGGGCGGAGGGAGGGCGGGGTGAGTGGAGAGGAGAGGAAGTGCGTGGGTGCGGGAGGGGCTGGGTGGGGCGATGGGTAGAAGCGGGAAGCGGGGTCGGAGCGGGTAGGGTGGAGGTTCGCCCCTCCTGCACCCTACCCGCTCCGACCCTAAATTTCGGGCAACGCCTGGTACCACAGCTAGTAAGATATAAATCTATACAGGACTATCTATAAGGGAGAATGTGTATAATTACCGGTATGTTTGTCCAGAATGCACGCCCACAGTTTTGCAGCTTTTGTCTTGAAACATTACGCAATACGCATAGACAGAGGTTCACTAGCACCATCCAGTGGAGCTAGTCTCATCTCTCTATTCACTTTAAATCCCGCTGTCCCCAATTGCGCATGGCTCGGCATAATTTGTATCACCCTCCTCCTTCAGCGAGGTATGAGACTCGCACTGAAGAAGGGCGTGCAGTGGGGAAGGGATTAAATTAACGCGTTATCATCATAAAATTCCAGAATTCTATGGGTGAGGTCCGTCAAATGTTTCACTCCATCGCCATCTAGCGAACTTATTGTTATTAGCCACATAATAACCACGATGTAAGATATTATTACAGCCATGTGCACACACCATGTACTCTTACACTACGGTTGATCACTCCGACGCTGGGGAGCGTCTTAAGCTCCCCCAGCGGGGTCTGGGGTGGAGCCCCAGAAACCAACGCATTTTCAGCTTGTGACATCGACTAGAACACGACGCGTTTCAGGTTCTTGTTTGCCAGCTCTTTCTAGATGCACAGAAGCACAGAAGCACTTCTTCAACTGCAGAAAATCCATTTAGAACTGCATTTGTCAATAACTGCATGTTTAGTAAACATTGGGATTGCCCCCTCCCCATCATCAAATAAAAAAATATCCACACTGTGATGGTAGCATTTTAGACTGTCATTTGAACGAAATTTTTTATAATCTAATTGCTGAAATAAGCTTACATGGTTCAACACTCCGATAAAATAATGCCACACCCCATTGCATTTTTATAATTTTTATTTCCAGAGTGTAATGGTAAGCTTTTAAGCTGTCACCTTAGTACAAATTGCTCATTTTTCAAGGCTGGTAGTCATACATTGTAGTGTAGTTTAAGAATTCAGAGCGTGGCCTCCCAATTGCTTACAAATTTTTAGAATTCGCAACGGCAACTAATTTTTTAAGATGTCATCTTAACAAAATTACCCATTATTTCAGTGCGCAGAGATGGCTTCAATAAATGTCTCCTCCCATTGTTTGAACATTTTTTAATTTGCTCGCTGTAATAGTATAGGATTTTACGCTGTCATCTCAAAAATGTTTGAAGAAAATGGTTCAAGATTAAAAAATGACCTTCCCACATGTTTAATTTGTGAATTTTTTAATGATAGCCTTTTTGAGCGGTCAGCTAAATAAAATTGCTCATTAATAATGTCTCCTCCCATTGTTTAGGAATTTTTGCACACAGTACGGTAGCATAAATAAAATAAATAAAATAAAATAAAAGTAAATCAAATCTATCTATCTATCTATCTATGTAATTTATATAGCGCCCCTTCAATGACTCTACTCAGAGGCGCTCCCGACCCAAGCCCGGTCAAAAAGAAAAGTCTTAATCAATCCATAGAATGAGCCCGACGTGTTCCGAGGGTGGGAACGCAGGTTAGAGGGAAGGTCATTCCAAACGGAAGGGCCAGTGACCGAAAATGCCCTGCTCTGCCTAGTGGCAGTGCGGGCGTAAGGAACCATGAAGTCACCTCTAGAGGCCGAGCGCAGAGATCGGCGACCTACAGTAGAAGAGGTCAAAGTGAATAACTCACAGAGATAAGGTGGTGCTGTGCCCAAGACACAGCGCCAAGCAAAAGAAGCAACCCTGAAGTGGATGCGTGACTGAACTGGAAGCCAATGTAAGACATCACGAATGTAATCAGAGATGTGGCCAAACTTAGGGACACCACCCACCAGGCGAGCAGCCGCCCGCAGGACCCCCTCCAAACAGCGCAGACGAACCTGAGGAAGGCCAAAGTAGAGAGAAGAGCAGTAATCCAATCGATTAGCAATAAAGGCATGAACCAAGGTGGAAGCGGAAGAGGAAGACAGAGAGCGAGACACTACTCGCAACTGACGCAAATGGTAGTAGCAAGAACGAGTCAAGGCTTAAGATGATCAACAAAGGACAGCTCCTGGTCCAGGATAATACTCAGATTGCGCACAGAGGTGGAAAAGACAAAGGTAGAGAATTCAGAGGCTAGAGACCCTAGATCTAGTTTAGCCAGCTGTTGACGAGTTCCAAGCCAGATATATTGAGTTTTTGAAGGGTTTAAACGGAGTCGATTGGACGACATCCAGGCAGTAAGGCAGTCAGTGGCATGTGACATAATACGGACAGCAGAGGCAGCTTGGGACGCTGAACAATGAGCGTAGGACTGCACGTCATCAGAGTAAGAGTGACTCTTAAGGGAACAAGAGGCAAGTATAGAGCCTCTATGTCAGCCGTGAAGAGGAGGTAAAGAAGAGGCCCCAGGACAGAACCCTGGGGGAGGCCAAAAGGAGCAGGACACCAAGGAGACCGAGTTGAGTGAAAGATAGTTGAGGTGGTGCGCTCCGATAGGTAGGAAGTGATCCATTCAAGTGGCAAATCCCTAATCCAGAATGATAAGGAAATACGACTTAGTAGAAGATCATGATCCACCGAGTCAAAAGCGGCACTAACATCATATAAGGCCATCAAAGTGACTTGGGACCTATCAATGGCGCCATATACATCCGAGAGGAGGTGGAGAACACTGGAGAAGGAGGGACTCAGTAGAGTAGCCCTTACGGAACCCAGACTGGCGGGGAGGGAGTAAATTATTAGCGTCCAGATAGTTTAACAGCTGACTAGCAACCAGTTTTTCAATAATCTTTGAAATAAAAGTAACGTTAGCTATTGGCCTATAGCTAGACGGAACAGCCGGATCCAGTGTCGGCTGCTTGAGGATAGGAGTGATGATCGAGCGCTTCTGGGAAGACGGCAGGACCCCTTCACGAAGCGAAGTGTTGCAAAAATCATGGTATATTATAGCAATTTATGTAATACAATAATATAAACAGCATCTAAAAGCTGCTACCCCTTAGTCCAAATTTTCCGGGGCAAAGCATTTCATTTGGGGACTTTCTCCGCTAGAGATGTCTTGATTAAGCACTGCTGGAAAACTGTATTATAATATTAATTTTAAGGAAAACAATTCTTAATTAAACCCTAATAAAATACGACACACAGTACTTTCAAATTAGTCGTATAGGCCTACCATTATAATTAAGTTGGCGAGGCAACGTAACGTAAACGTAAATTCACTCGGTAAATTCTCGAGACTCGGACAAACTCAAGTAGACTAACGAACACTGAATTCTGTTGCTTTATGAACCGTGCATTTGACTAAAATTAGAATACAAAGGAATGAAGGAACTTGTTTGCTTGTGTAATCTGAAAGACTGAAAGAGCGAAAGAGAACCCCCACCCCAAAAAACTCATCGGATTTGGAAAATTGCGTGGGTCACCTTTTTAACTCTGGGGTGCACACACAGCACCTCCTGGTTGCGCCACGGGAAGAGCCCGTAGAAGTGAGATGAAATGTTCATGTGAAGGGACTTATATTTTGATCTACCTTAAGACTTGCCGAAAAATCTTTCGAATTCTTGATATTTTGTTAACGCCATAGCCTGGCACGACCTTTTGAAATTTGCCAGCTGGCGCCGCCACTGCTCAGTAGCCTAACACTTTTGCTAAAGATGCATAGGTCTATAGATGGACGCAGTGGCGTAGCAAGGTCTTGGGGGCCCTTGTGCAGAGCTTAGGTGGTGGTCCCTTAAATGCTTGAAACCCCATTCGATTTCAAACAACAACGCTGGGCAAAACGCCTGGTTTCTTTACGAAATTTGCATATTTAGCACCGATGTTAAATGAAAATAAACTACTACTAGCCACATTTGTAAAAAATTATTTTAACAAATTTACCTAATGAAACCTATTCGTCTCCATATCAGCAGAGAAAAATTGAACTAGAATACCATACAAAAGTAAATACAAAAATTGCTTCATCTCCTGAAGTATTAATCATCAATCACCCATGATAGGCCATAGCCTATTTAAATTCTGCAAGCTGTTGGGTTTGTAACGTTTGTTGATTAAAAGAGCGTAAAAAGGTAACGAATTTGGCAAGTGTGAAATGACTCAATCAAGTCTACGGCTAACCTACTACGGGGTCTACGAGAGTCAAAAAATATCCAATTTCCAAGTAAATAGGCTATGCAGTTATCTTTTATAATTTCACATTTTGCTACTAAGATAATAAATCTTAAACACGTCTGCGTAGACCATGACACAATTATGTTTATACGTCAGTACAGCAGTACTTCCGGCCAAAGACTGCGCGTGCAAAGAGTAAAGATATTTTGTATTAAGGTAGCCTAATCATGGACATTCCGGCTGAAACCCAAAGATTTACTGGGTGTGTCCGCTGTAGATGTAGGTTTCATGGTTTGAATACATTCTGAATATCCTTAAAGTAAAAATTTTACTCTGACCCCGGGGGGGGGCCTCTGACAGCCGGGGGCCTTCGTGCACTGCACAGGTTGCACGCCCTATTGCTACGCCACTGGATGGACGTACTTTTATTAAGTCTGACACGTTTCCTGAGAAATCTGTTTAGACTAGGGTTGCCAGGTGGCCTTCAGGAAATTACCGGACAATAGCCATCAAGTTACGGGCCATTATCTATATCTATAAGAAAGGTTGTACGTATATTTATTTATTTGGGACCGATGCACGCTCGCAGTTTAGCAGCTACTCACCTGAAACATTGCATTTAGATAAACGTTCACCACAAAAATCCAAGTACGCTATTTTCAGCTTTTTATTCACTTTAGATTTCGAAAAATAGACATTTTAAACTTCGCTGTGTTAATGTACGCGCTAGCGGCAAGCCTGTCGCGTCGCAGTATTTTGATCGTTTTTCATTAACGGCCTGTTGCCGATGACGTCATATTTTGACGTCATTTTTCGCTTAGCCTGAAAAGCATACGCTGTCGTCCAACCCTGCATATTTTAACACTTATATCTGAAACGCCACAACTAGACAGATGTTTACACGGGCCACCTCGCCTCCACACACCTCGGCCCGCAGGGCCGAGGTGTGTGGAGTGCGTGGGAGGGGGGGGGAGGAGGAAATTTTGCCGGGTACCCCAGCTAGTATATATATATATATATGGCCCGTAACTTGATGTATATATGTGTGTGCGTGCGTGTGTGTATATATATATGTGTGTGTGTGCGACTGTGCGTGTGTGTGGGGTGAGGCTTGGCAGGGGCGAAAAACCGAAATTCCCGGGCAACATTGAGTAATTCATATTATAATGTGTATATATATATATATAAACATATATATAAGGCAGTATCGGTGTCGGGGAGTGTTTGAAAGTTGCAATGTGTGAGCCAAACCGCGGACGCCTAGATAACTTGCTTTTTAAGTTCAGACGTCCGTTTGGAAACTCAGCCAAGTACAGGCCTATAGATCTGAGGGTGGATAAGATTATTCATAGGCCTATAGATCTATATAATAATTATAGTGCCAATTTGAAAATTTGGCGCCGGGACGAATGAGTGAATTCGGATATCAAACAATAATAAAAATGCATTTAACGATTTTAGCACTCTGCAGTTCCATTCTGTAGATAACCTCAGTTGAACTACAGACCTTCAAGGCTAAATGCCATCCATCATTAAGGCGGGAATCTTTGTACTGACAAATATAATTAATCAGTGTGGAGGGAGTTAAAACACAGGCTAGAAAGATCGACACAGTCAGACAGAGACAGACAGAGATAGAGAGGCAGATAAGCACAGGCAGATTAGGCCTACAAGCGTCGGTGTTTAAGCCTTAAGGGAAAAGAGAGAGATAGACAGACAGAGAGGGAGAGATCGTTTGTGCAGATAGAGAGACAGCCAGACGAACAAACAGACATACAGAGACATGGCCTAAATACGGAGATTCGGTTCAACCATTATTTGAACTATGAATCAAGCCTCCAACGTTATACGCACAAGGTATACAGGCTAGCATGATCCGTGCATCATATATTTGACTCTGTTATGATAGTTTATTTAACAACGCCGTCATCTCGACGATGATTGGTGTGTAGGCTATAAATTTGGCTTTGTTTCACAAGGCAATCCATTATACGCGGGAAAATCGTCAGCAGATATTTTCATGGCCCCAAGAAACTATAGGTCTTGTTGCTGGCACTAATAATTTACCGGACACAGCCATGTCCGGTAATGTCTGAAATTTCTGACCGGACAGTTTGTGTAAATACCGGACTGTCCGGTTCATTACTGGACGCCTGGCAACCCTAGTTTAGACCTATAATTATTATTAACATTTTACCGGATTACGCATCAAAATTAAAGTAGTCTGTATTTATATTGTACATTGTGTATACATAGATTTCTTTGTGGGGCGCCCTATAAGTTCATAGAATCTGTATAATTATGTATTTTAATACTCTATTAATTTTGTGTTTGGGTATGTGTAGACCTGAGCGCTCAAAGTAGGTTACTGCGTTGCGTGTTCTTTTTAGAAATGACACCCTAATTAGTTTTACGACGGTCGCAGTCAACCGGTTGGATGCGTATTGGGCGCTTCCAATCTCGATCTGCTGGGAGAGAATAAAGGGAGCGGAATCGTGTCTTGTCACAAACATATACTTCACTTACTTTTTGTACGCAGTTGTCCACAGCATATCTCCGCAGGTATCGATCGAAAGGTGGGTGTTGCTTCATTTCAAAAGGCACTTAATAATCTTAAAATTATAGATGCGACAAATACGCAATGAGTAGAGGGAGGGCACAACGCCCCTCCCCGCCTTGCCTCTGTGCTATGTAGTGAACATCTCTTCTGTTATGGGACCTTTCGTTGTACCCTATTGAGATAATCGTCGGACATTTCGGTTTTGATGGTTTGTTTATTAATTTTTTTTGTTTTTAATAAAATCTCCCGTGTTTTCCTGTAGGAGCCAAGTCAGTAAACCAGTCAGTACACAAGTCAGTGAGTAAGCCAGCCAGTAAACAAGTCAGTCGGTGAGACAGTCAGTAAACAAGTCAGTCAGTAAACAAGTCAGTCAGTAAACAAGTCAGTCAGTAAACAAGTCAGTCAGTAAACAAGTCAGTCAGTACGCTAGTCAGTGAGTCCGTCATCCATCCAATCCTCAAAATACTGACGATTGAGGCTGACCGATTTTCTCAATCACTACGGCTCCCGGAGAATTTGGGGCCGGACAATTCTGAGCAGACAATTCGGAGCAGACAATTCGGAGCGGACAATTCGGAGCGGACAATTCGGAGCGGCCAAGAATTATTGTCCTCATCAATCCAATTTCTATTGATGCAAGAATTATTTTCATCAATCCAACTTCTGCTTGAGCAACAATTGCTCCCTCCACTACCATTCTACAAACTTCCATTTATTCAACAATATTTTCATCACTCTAAGTCCTATATTAACAAGAGTTATTTTCATAAATTCAACTTCTATTGAAACAAGAATTATTTTTATCAATCCAACATCTACTTAAGCAACAATTGCTTCCATTAATGCTACATTTAGCCTATTACATGCATAATTATTTTTAGCAATCCCTGCAGCTACTATTTAAGTAAACAAGTTCGTCGATTCGCTCCGAATTATTCTTTCGGAATCCGCTCCGAATTGTCAGCTGTGATTTTCCGCTCCGAATTGTCCGCTCGGAATTCTTCGCTCCGAATTGTCTTCTCCGTAATGTCCGGCTCCGAATTGCCCCGACACCATCACGAGATAAACTCATCGTCTGAAAAATATTTCAGTGGTGGTATTACGCAGACGGTAATCGGAGAAAACTTGGATTTGGCGTCTTTTCCGCACGTCAACGTTGTCGCGTACAAAGAACTTACGAAGGCCACAGAGGGTTTCTATGACTACATCACCAGACCATACCCGGATGATTCCAAAGACGATAAGGTAGCCTACATGTATATATATTTCTATGTAGGCCAACTATATAAAAGAGGGAACTGAATTAATACGAGCATCGTTTTTCTGTCACTCGAACGGGTGTTTAATCTAGTCTCCAGCCCTGGGGAATTCGGATTTCGGGGAAAGGGAAAGTTTTGGGCGGACCGAAATCGCTGAACCAGACACCAACGACAACCTTTGAGCCGTAATTTTTCTGACGATCTTTTCTACAATTTCTACTATGACTCTCAGGCCTATTATTTTCATTATTACTATTATTGTTGTTATTATTATTACAATAACTATTGTTATAATTATTATGATTATTGCTATTACAATTTTCAGTTCAGTTCTAATTAAGTATTAAATGAAACCATGCATGCATAATAGTCAAGGAAAAGCGGCAATGTAGTATAAGCTATTGGCTTTTCCTGGCTCCTGTTGCATAGTACCTACTTGTTTGTATGTGCATTTGATAGCGCCCCTAAAAGCTCACTACTCAAAGGCGCTCCCGACTGCAGCGCGGACACTGCATCGGAGTTTCACTCCGAAGCGCTGAGCAATTGTGAGTGAAGGACTTGCTCAAAGTCCCTACGCGGTGACGTGAGGTGGATTCGAACCTGCAACCCTCCGGCTGCAAGGCAGCGAACTTACCCACTACACCACCGCGCCCCACTTATTGTCCCGCGATTGTACCATTACTCTATTGTTTACAACGAAGTTATTTAATTAATTAATAAATTCGTTCTTTCATTCTTGTATGTATAAATTGTATGTTTGAAAGTTTCAACTAAGCTTATTGAATGGCTCCTTTATAGATGATGTTCGTCTAAAATTCTAAATTCTATTATAATGCCTCTACAGTCTACACCAAAATGCGGATAGCAATTGGCCAATAATAATTTTAAAGAATATTCTTATCTTATCGTAAGCGCCTACATGTACTTCAAACTTGTGCGGACAAAGGTTTGCATATTTAGGCTACTTATAACATCAACATTGCCTGTGTCACGAAATAGAGTATCACCCGTATTAATTGTATCCCCCAAATTAAAAAAAGTCGAAAAAACCGCTTCCGCGGGTATTTTTTGGCAAATTAATTTTCATCTGCTTTGTTTTGAACAATGACACTAACAGGTATGTTTATTCCTACTAGATAATTTGTCTTGTCCTGTTTTAAGAGCACTTAAAACATTTAAAACACTTAAGAACACTCAGAGTCACTAAATAAATTCGAGTTGCTTTTATCTGAGCATTGCTTAGGACACTTAAAACAATTACAGTCACTTAACATTTTGATTACAGCATAAAAAATTTATTATACGCATTTTTCAAAAAATGAGATAGGATGGTTTATCGCCCCGGATAGTATAGACCGGTTAATTCCATCTGTGGGGATAGATTAATTCATCCCCCGGAAGCTTTCAAGGGAGATACTCCGTGGCGAAACTATAGTATCCGGGACCGAAGTTACACAATATCTTAGTACAGTATAGTATATAGTATCTAATGACGACACTAACCCTAACACTAACCCTAACCGACCCTCACGACGCTTAACCTGATCCTAACCGACCCTCACGATGCATAGCCTGACCCTAACCGACCCTCACGATTAGAAATTCCCAACGTTGTAAACATTGGTCCCGGATACTATATTTTCGCCTACTCCGTCTCGTGTCAACTGCAATAGAAATGTCAGATCGTCAACAGCACAATGTTGAAATGTCGAATAATGCCTTTGATCGGCGACGTGAAAACATCGCGAGACTACAACATGGTGATCGCGATAGCCCTGGACAGCAACTCTTCATACCCGGATTACAACTCTTGCGGCACTGCCTGTAGGTGGTTCAAGTTATTCAGCAATCCGGGCATCGACATTTGGTCGGATGATCCAAAAGCCTACGCGGTCTACGATGGACGGAAGACAGTTGAGATAACGGTAAAGGGAGACAGAGCTTCTTGCTGTCGTCATCATTATTGTTGTTATCATCAGAATCAACTTCATTGTTATTGCTATTGGTATTATTATTATTATTATTACTAATATTATTGTTTTTGCCCCGAGGTATATATGATCCCTCAGGGACTTACACTAATTACTAAAATAAAATCACCTGGAACGGCACCTAGCCGTCGTTGAAATCAAGTGCAGGAAATGAGCCGCGGAATGCCACCGCTTTAAATCGTTGGATTGTAAGAGAAAGACGCTGGAATAAGTAAGAGGTCTCGCGTGCATCTCCAGACATGGCGCTTATTATTATTATTATTATTATTATTATTATTATTATTATTATTATTATTATTATTATTATTATTATTATTAAATTATTATTATTAAATTATTATTATTATTAAATTATTATTTATTATTATTATTATTATTATTACTATCATTATCATAATCATTATCACTTATTGTTATCGTCATCGTCATCATCATCATCATCATCATCATCATCATCATCATCATCATCATCATCATCATCATCATCATCATCGTCGTCGTCGGTCATCGTCGTCGTTGTCGTCGTCATCATGATCATCATCAAAATTCTTGGCAGAAAATTAAAAGCATGTTTATTATCATAGAGATTTCTAAACGTAGATTTCTTAGTTTTACTTTGTGCCTTATAAATTGATAGGCCTATCATTAATAATTATGTAACGCGAAAAAATTAGTTATAAACCCAAAGGTAGTAGCTAGAAGTCTACAACAATAGGTATCAATTTTCCAGGAGGGCAAGACAGTGCCGCTTATTGTCCCTGTGTTGGGGCGCTCTTTCTCTGAAAGCTTCATTATGGTTTGGTGCATGGTTACCACTATATTTAACTTGTGTTTTAGGGTAACGGTTTCCAGCTCGGTTTCGGAGACGAAGAATACCGTGTAGAGGTCAATGGTATACCATGCGAGATAGCCGAAGTGATCAACAATTTGATCCTTTTCTATCCTCCAGACATATCGTCACCCGAAGACTATACAAAGAAACAGAGTACCGTGGTACGTAACTTCAACAGCAACTACCGTACCTATGCATACAATGTGGCATCGTCTATATATATATATATAATATGCATCTATATTATATATAATATGATATAATATACATATATAATATACATATATAATATAATATACATATGTATTATACAATATACATATGTATTATACAATATACATATGTATTATATAATATACATATGTATCTATTATATAGCTTAGTGCATTTGTGGCCATTAATTCTATTAGTTTTACGAAGGTTTCTGAGTGCCTTCCTTTCAACTAAAATATTTCCGAGGTGTGAGTCCATTTATATGCAATTATGCATTATATATAAAAAATATTATATATAAAGTTATGTAAATATATGCGATTATGCATGTACAATTCTATATATACGTGTTTTTAATTATGCAGATGATAATTTATTTTCAAGTATTGAAGTAAAATAAGTGAGTAATTTCCTTAAAAAAATTATTACACCGCTTGCAAACGCACAATGGGACATAAAACATCGTCACAATACATCGAAAAGATAATTATTGGTAGTAAAATGTGCAAATTAAATCAGAAGCTGAATGAGAGGTCTTAAATATTAGTGTCCAACAAGTCATCTGTAAAGTATTCTGGCGATAAATCTCTTTCCAATCCATGAATCACAACGTGGCATCTCTAGATAATTTGAGCGTAGCCTAAGAGACTACACAGTAACTCGTTTTGGCATAGTAGATCATGAAGGGTATGCCTGTGTCACTGAAGATAGATGGATTAGAACACAACATGTCAAATGTAGGAGTACTATGGACTAAACTAATGACTAGTTTTTCCTTATCAGTCACTCGTTCTTTAAAAACATTCATTTTCCCCAGTAGTTTTTTGTGCTGAGAGCGCCCCTGAATGGTCATTCTGCGACAAGCGCTATATAAATGCATAGATACAATACAATACAATAATAATTAGTTGGCAAAACCTCTGTCGTGTTTTATATTTTTATTATTGGCTCTTAGATTGGCATGCCAAACTCCGGCGCGGAAAACTTGAGAGCTACAGTTTCATTTTTTAGCTGAAAATATAATTTAAAACGCAGCAATTAATTGCCTGTTTCAGCTCTACATTGGTGCATATTACTCGTACACAATTGGAAATCTGCAGTATTATAAGAACTGGATCGACGATCCCAAGCACAAGAATGGGTTGATCGGTGGATTGGTTGGTGGCATCGGGGGTTTCATTGTACTCGTAGTCGTCATTGTTCTGATCGTTGTCTTTTATCGAAGAAGAAAAGCGAAACCTGGACTGCTGGACTATGAGCCTCGATATAGTAAGCTGCAACGGTATTGACTATATATATATACCCTTTCTCTCAGGGCCGTGAATCCTGGGGAGGGAAGGGAGGGAATTCCCTGCCCACATTTTAGCCTGGGGAGGGAAGTGAAGAAATTTCTTTCCCTCAATTTTCGAAGTTGCGTCATGAATCTGACTCAACCTTCAACAAAAGTCATTGCTTGATGTGTGTAACTTAAATCGGTAGTGGGCGTCTAAAGAAAGTATGCACTATTACGAAAGATCAATTTTCATCCACACATCTCAGACCAGATTTACGCAAGTTTCTTTTTAGCGTCCTGCCCTAATGCAGTCCAAGGTTCCAACGACACCATTCTTGTCTATTCTGTGCTCTTTCTTGATTTCTTTATATCCTCGTCCACTTTCTCAGTTCATCATCATTAGCCTAAGTCCATCATCGTCACCTTTCTTGGTCTTCCTGGTGGTAGTCCTGTATATTGTACTATACTATTGAACCTGCTGACTTTTTAAGACAAAATTTTTCCCGCTCTTTGGCATTGTGGGATGCGTTGGTGTGGTGGGCATGTTCGT